>JBAHVR010000237.1:12500-42500 GCA_036898135.1 Oncomelania hupensis | reverse complement strand
ATATATTGTATCTGTGTTACATTACATTACATTACATGATTATTGCTTTAGGTCCAGCGTTGTGTTTGCGGTATTAGATTTAATAATAGTCAGTTAATGAAATATAATATTTATTAAATTCATCATCAAGAGAGAGAGAGAGAGAGAGAGAGAGAGAGAGAGAGAGAGAGAGAGCATTGCACATTGAACTTTGCACAAGGGATCGATAAAGGTTTTAACCTGTCCTGAGATTATTATAGGTTGGGATATATGGTAGTGACTTATATTCTTTCACAACTTTTTTTTTTAGCTTGTCCTAAGAGAGAGAGAGAGAGAGAGAGAGAGAGAGAGACAGAGACAGAGACAGAGAGAGACAGAGACAGAGAGAGACAGAGAGAGACAGACAGACAGACAGATACAGAGAGATAAAGAGAGATCACCTTATGAACAAAAGATCCAGTACTAAAATCCAATTTTATTTTTTGTTTTGTTTTTCTTCCCATTTTATCATTTTCTTCCATTAAACAAAGATTGAATTTGTTTACTATAGTAACATGGATACATACTATTTATAGTAGTAAGTAATGAATCACTATGTGTAGTAAAGTATGAATTTTGTTTAATTATTACTTAGTTATCAATTTCTGTAAAAGTTATTGTAACGACCGCAATTCGTACACATTTGTGTATGAAGACGGTATGACGTCACTGCGTAGTTTTTCGAATAGTTTGTGAACTGTTGTTAGATCAGAGACTATACATCAGCCTTAGTGACAGGACGTGGGTGCTCTAGAAAGACCTGATTCTTTAGGAATTACTTTTGCTGTATAAAGAATACAGGTATTTATTGTTATTATTATTATTAGTGGTATTTGTAATGAACTGCTAAGCTATCTTTACGAAAAGGGAAAATATTGCTTTTTGTAAATTAGTACGTTTAGGGTACAGAAGAACCCATGTTTGAAAACAAAGTTCGATAACTCGTGTCAATATTTATTTGATCATGTGTATACATGTATGTGTGACTCAGTTTGTAATTATGATGCCATTTTTATATTCATTCATATGTGGATATGGGGCTGAAATAGGAACGTATTTCAGTTGTGTAATTTGTATATCTATTGATGAATGAATGGGTATAAATATGTTATAAAATGAAGTTGAGCTGTGTTTGTAATATTTGGCTCATAGTCCATTGTGTGTAGCCTATGCAATGTGTGTAAAGTGGCTATACTAGGTATTGTCACAGGAATGGTGACAGTAGTGATTGTAGTGTTGTGGTGGCGTGTAGAGACATTCTACAAAGGGAAATGATCCTTGCTCAATGTGAGCTATAAAGACATACAGCCTCTTTAAGGATAAGAGCAAAAATTTACGATTGTGTACATGTTGTATACAGCGGGGCGGTTACGGAGCAAAGAACCCCTGATGTGCGGCGGATGGATCTGGTCCCCGTGACATCACTGGCTTGACCTGATGTGGACACCATCATCGCCGTAGCTCTCCTTCGGATACCATCACTGGTGCAGAATTGCAACAACGGTACCGAAGTGAATTTCCGGATCAACGCCACGAAGACAACTGCAGCGTCTTCAGTGTGTGGCTGTGACCCCAGCGTCGGCTGTGAATACCACGCCGGGAGTGTTTGATCCGCGAAACACGGTCAGTAGGCCTAAATAAAAACTGTGACATTTTCTGTGCTTCGGTGCTAATGAAAAAGAGAAGAGTCGAGTGACGTCCTTAGAAAGGACAACGACTTCTGCTAGCGTTGAACTCTGAACGTAACTATGTGCACCTATCAACTTAACTGGGAAAAAGTACTACATTAACTATGTGTACTTATTTATCAGCTGTGTGATTTATTTATATGTTGGAAATAATTGAATGATTTAATGTATCTGTGAATTTAGTGTATGTGAATGGTTTAATGTGCATATGAATAATTGAATGAGTAATAGTATAACAGAGGGCAAAGAGAAACAATTGTGTAGACTTTGTCCTTGTCTGAAAGCATGTGTGTGGTGAAGGATGAGAAGTTAAAGTAAACAGAGACAGAACACACTCCTTTATACTGAGCGTCAGACAGCCACACCCACACACTCATTCAATACACCATAAGTAGTTATACATATATTTATTTAGATTATAATACACACAAACACCCTCCGTTACATTTGGTGACCCTAGACTCTCTCTGTGTTAATTAGCATTAAGTCATACATATTTATATTTATTGAGGGCACCACTAGTTATTATATTTATATACAGTTAGACTAGTGGGCTTATTCCCCTTGAAATTCTTAATTATATTGTGTATGACTGTGATGTTTTGTTTTGTGTGACAATGCCGTCTCCGGCGTAACGGCTGTGCCTGTGTACAGTTTCTGGGCACTAAGGGTTTAATTCTTTTTCTGCCTGCGGGTTGCTATTTTCTTATTTTCAGCTCTGTTCTTCTGTTAGTGGGATTGTTTGTTTTTTGTTAGTTCTTTGCTGTGTAGGGTTCTGTCCTTTCATGCGTGTGTTTGGGTGTATGTCTCTTTGCCTTCATTTTAAGTAGGTTATAGTATTAGGATTTCAGCCCCATTTAATTTGATTTGATTTATTTTATTTATTCATTGTGTTATTGATTTGCATTGTGTTTGAGGTTATAATATTTTGTATTGATGTATGTAGTTATACTGGGTTATCCTTGTTAAATTGTTTCCCTTTATTTAGCTTGATTGTTGTTAAATTGTTTCCCTTGGTTCATGTTGGATTGTTAGTGCTGATAGTTTTTGTTTGTGATTTTATTTGGTTTAGTAATTCTGTTTGACTTTGAATATTAATTGGATATAGAATAGTATAGTAGTTAGGGTGACATTTATTGATTTTATTATTTATAAAATTAATCTTGATAAGACTTTGTTAATTTGTTGAGTTTATTTTCCTTTGGCCGTTAACTTGGTATTATAGTATTATTGAGTTCTAGGCTTATTGTGTTGAGAGTTAATTGTTTTTTTTTTCTCTCATTTCATAATTCTTTATTTAATAACTTTGTTTAAATAATATTTCTTTTGTGGGCATTGTATATATTTTTTATTAGGGTAGTTTTTTAAAATCTTGTTCATATAAATTATTCTCTGGGACAAGGGAGGTAACAATTTGATTGTGAGTTTGAGTGTTTGGATTATTTTATTTGACTTAGAATTTTTTTTTTCTCTTCCTATTGACATTGATATAAACTTTACATACTTGTGAATAGATCCTTTATTGGGATTATACATAATAATATTATCCTACTTTAAAACTAAAAGACTGTTTGAACAAATATTTGGATACAAACTTAACTTAGTAATTTAATCTTTCACTGTATATTCATTGTGTTTATTATCAACTTCAGTTGAAGTTCTTCAACATATGTTGTGAATATATTTACTTGGTGTATTCCATTTGATATTTAAAAATTTTTTTTTTGTCATTGCTTCAGAACTTGTAAAACATATTGGGATAATATAATATATAATTTGCTTTGTATACATTAAGACTTGACTGCTTTCATGATTACTTGAATTGTGCATTGTATTGAAAAGCTGCTTTTGAAAAAACCTTAATTGTTTTCATAAGATTCATTGAGCAATTTATAGTTGTTTGATTGATTGCATTTGACCATTTCATTGTTGATACTTTGATATTTTATTGATTTACTGGTTGAACACTTTGATACTTTTATAGTAAATTTTTTTTGTTGATTGTTGATCTACATTGTACTTAGCCATGTCTGATGATTATGATCAGTTGTTCCAATCTTTTATTGGTCAAGCTACAACTTTGGGTATTCCTGATAAAGAACGTGGGAAATATGTACAGGATTGTTTTGATCGTCTTGAGAGACAAAGATTAAGAGATGAAAAGAAATTAGAAGAAGAAACAAAGCAGAAAGCATTGGATGTTGAATTAGAAAAAGAAAAAGTTGAATTGGCTAAAAAACAAGCAGATGTTGAATTAGCTAAAAAACAGGCAGAAGTTGAACTAGCAACTAAACAAGCAGAAGTTGAACAAGCAAATAAACAAGCAGATGTTGAATTAGAAAAAGAGAGAGAGAAAACTAAACAAAAGGAATTTGAGTTCCGTTCTGAACATAGACCTGAGGAACAAGATACGGGTTTTGGAAACAGAGGTAAAGATAGTACTTCTTTTGGTGCTAGACCTGTTTACCCCAAGTTGCCTCTTTTCAAAGAAAGACAAGATGACATAGATTCATACCTTTTTCGTTTTGAGACTCATGCTACAGCCCTTGGCTGGGATAAAAGCAAATGGGTTACTTTTCTTTCAGCTTTGTTAGAAGGTAATGCACTGAACTTATACCACAGTCTTGCTGCAAATGGTCAGGTTGATTATCCAACATTGAAAGACAATTTGCTTAAGAAGTTCCAGTGTACTGCTGAAGGTTTTCGCAAGAAATTCCGTGAAGTCCGACCAGACTCAAACGAACCTTTCCAAACATTTGGTATTGAACTGAACAGATTGTTTGATAGGTGGATAGCTTTGTCCGGTGTTCCTAGAAACATGCAAGGAATAATGAATCTTGTTTTAGGTGAGCAGTTTCTAGAATGTGTATCACAAGATCTTGCTACTTTCATTCGCGAGCGTGGACTTGTCACATTGGATGATATGGTTAAAACTGCTGAAAGTTATCGTCTTGCTCGTCCCGGAAAGAACTTAGCACGCAAATCGGCTGCTACAATTTTCGGTTCAGTAGGATCAGTTGATGTAGCTGATGAATCGCAAGCTGCTGCTGGCTCTGCAGATTCTCGCGGTGGTTACTCCAACTATCGAGGTCGTGGCTATTGGAGAAATCGTGGTGGTTTTCCAAAGAAAGACCCAACATACACAGATTCGAACCAAAAGGTCGAAGGTCGTTTTGATCAAACTCGGGGATCTTATAGACGTGGACGTGGAGGTGGTTCATTTTACACCAATTTTGATAATTGCCCTCTTTGTGATGGTAAAGGTCATGGTCCTAAGCAATGTCCCCTGCGAAATAGTCAAAACCCTTGCCCTGTTTGCAACATTGGTGGTCATACTAGAAAAGCTTGTCCCTTTGTTGTAAAGAAAGCCACAGCTTCAGAAGATAAGACAAATAAATCAAGCTCAGGTTGTGCAGTTGTCCCTATGTTACGTTGAAACGCGAATGATAGTATGGCTGAAGCGTGTACGATAGATCTAATCGTTTCGATTTGCAAAGTATTCAATAATGGAGTTTATTTACCTTTGATTTGAGTTTGCATTGTTGTTAGGAGAGGCTTTGTATAACGTTGATAATTTGCTCTGGTCGATATTACTGTAGAAGTTTCTGGATCTGAGTGTTTACTTTCTATAGAAACTTCCCGATACATGTCGAAGCAAGAGGTTGTTCCAGAAGGAGAAATAATAATGTATGACGTAAGTCAGTGATGACGATCTTTTATTCGATTGGTGGCAGTGCGTCATTTCTACGGTATTCGAAATCTTTCCGGAAAAGAGAGAGGTTATTTAATCGTGTGCCGAGAGATGGTTGATAGAGAGTAAAGTTGTTGATAGTGATTTGGAAAGTTGCTGTGAAAGTTGTTGAGTTGAATTGAGAATTGTATGCAGTTGTTGATGTGTGCTGAATAAAAGTGGAAAACTTCATACGTCGACTTTGTGACTTGTAAGCTGTTTGGACGGGTTGCGTGAATAAACGAATCTGAGTTACACAACTATCAGGAATTCAAGCATCGGGGCTGAATCAGATACTGATAGAAAACACCAACATCAATCAGAGTGTAACATTTTGGGGGCCAAGCCGGGATTCACGCCATAGCCAAGGGTTCAACTGCTACAACAAGCGAGTCAACGTTACGAGAGGCAGTCATCGAGGGTAGCCGCCAACGAGTTGCGTCGAGAGGGGCCAACATACTGGGACTACATCACCGATAGGTTCGGGTTGACTGCAAGGGCGTGTAGTCGCTGAAGAGTTGCTTCGTGAGCGAACAACAAATCGGGACTACGTGGCTGCCGTAAGACTACGTCGAAGGACAGTCTCGGAGCTACATCGCCAGTGTTACAGAGAGCGGCGAGCGGACGTCGCGTCTACTTCAGCACAGGAGCGTGTACATCAACACCAGCGTGGTGCAGCGTCGCATACGACGAGGACAGCGGGGCCTGCGTCAGCGAAGGCGACTAGTGACAAGCATCAGCGCTACTGCAGAAAGCGTGCTGTTCTAGAACAGTCTAGAAGAGTGCAGCACAGTCAAGAACCTTCCAGAAAAGAACTTTCCAGAAAAGAACATTCCAGAAAAGAACTTTCCAGAAGCATCAAGATGGCTGACTTCTGGCAGAAAGGGATGCAACTGAATCTAAAAGGCAAACAGCTGACGGAGTACGTCAAGTCTCAGGAGAGAATAGAAGAAAGAGAAGAACAGCGACGGCGCGAAGAAAGAGAATTAGAATTGAAGCGTCTGGAAATTGAACAGCAACGGCAAGAAAGAGAAGAGCAGCGTAAAGAAAGAGAAGATGAGCGCAGGCGTGAGGAAAGAGAAGCTGATCGGCAGTTCCAACTAGAGTTGGCGCGCATCCAGCAACAGCAGCGTGCGCCACAAGTTATCAGTGACTTCAAGGCTCCAAAATTGCCAGTGTTCGTCGACGAAAAGGACCAGATCGACAGCTATCTAGCGAGGTTTGAAAGGTTCGCCGAAAGCGCTAAATGGCAACGTCAAGACTGGGCGATCATACTCAGCGCACTACTGACGGGGAAGGCGCTCGATGTCTACAGTAGACTGTCGAATAATGACGCCAAAGACTACGACGTTTTGAAAGCGGCCCTATTGCAGTGCTACAACTTTACAGAAAAGGGCTACCGTCAACGCTTTCGTGAATGCCGGCCTTTGTCAGACGAGACACCAAAGCAATTTGTGGAGCGCCTGTCATCATATCTACACAAGTGGGTAGAATTATCAGGCAAAGGGAAGACTTACGAGAGTCTCCATGAGCTGATCGTGAGGGAACAATTACTCAACGCCTGCCCTAAGGACCTCGCGATCCACTTGGAAATACAAAAGTTGCAGACGCTAAAAGACGTTGCTGAGGCTGCTGAAAGATATCTCATCGCTCATGGGAAAACCCTGGGGCCACCCAGCGCGACGAAACATTTTCAGAAGACTGGAAACCATGTGAACCAGATCCAGGGAAGCCAGACGAGCCAGAGACAGACAGACTCCACGCCTCCTCCCAGGGAAGGGCATTCAAGGGGCTGTTTCACCTGCAACGCTACAGACCACAGAGCTTCTAACTGTCCTCAAAACAAAAGTAGCGGACAGCGGAGCAGTACGGACAACGCAGCGGCGGGCAACCGGCAGAGGCGGTTTTCCAATCAACGGCAAACCAGTAGATCTGACCATCAGGTGTGCGGCGGGAGCGTCATTCTTCCGAGTGAGACCGAGCGCACAGCTACCCCTGCGGACGTGCAAGAGTGCATGACTGATGGCCAACTCCTCCTTGCCAACGGGAAATCCATCCCCGTCGTCGCCAGCGCAGCTGTGACCGTCCAGAACATGCCTGTTTCAAAGGGACGCGTCGGAAATCATGAAGTGACTGTTTTAAGAGACTCTGGCTGCAGTGGGGTCATCGTCAAAGAAGACCTAATCGCTAAAGAACAGTTCACTGGCGATTCAAAATGGACACTTATGGCCGACAGCAAATGTGTGAGAGCGCCAGTTGCGAAGATTCATGTCAACACCCCTTTCTACATAGGCGAAGTCGAAGCGGTTTGCCTGAAGAAGCCGCTGTACGATTTGATGATCGGGAATATCGACGGCGCGAGACGACCCGACGACCCCGATTCAGAATGGAGTCCTGCCTCAACCCAACACGTCGAAGTTGTGGAGGAGGATCCATTGCCGTTTCCCGATGGAGACCTTACAGAGCTGCTACGGGACAATGTGGCTACTCCGGCTCAGCCCTGCCGACCAGAGATTGTCGGTGCTGTTACTACCAGGGCCCAGGCTAAGAGAGACAAGACGTCTACGCCACTGAAGGTCGCCGACAACTCCAAAGCTGCCATCGTGGACAGAGATAAGCTGATCCAGCTCCAGGAAGCTGATAGCACTTTAAACAAGTACAGGAACCGCCAAGACCACGTGACCAAAGGCAGTGGTACGGTCTATTTTGAGGTGAAGGCCAAGATCCTGTATCGAATCTTCCAGCACCCGAGGGTCAACGGAGGGAAACCACTACGTCAAGTATTGGTACCATTACCCCTAAGGCGCCAGGTGATGGAAGTAGCGCATGACTCAATCATGGGAGGTCACTTAGGCATCAAGAAGACGTCGGACATAATCCAGGCGGTGTTCCACTGGCCAGGACTTCATGCGGACGTCAGTCGTTTCTGCCGATCATGTGACATTTGCCAGAAGACCATACCTCGAGGAAGGGTCCCGAAAGTGCCTATGCAGAGGATGCCTCTGATCGACCGACCTTTCAAGAGGGTGGCCTTAGACTTAATCGGCGAAATAAGACCTCCGAGTGAAGAAGGTCATCGATGGGTACTGACTTTAGTGGACTATGCGACACGGTACCCGGAAGCAGTGCCTCTGAAGAAGATTGACACTGAGACTGTTGCAGAGGCGCTGGTGGACATGTTCAGCAGACTCGGAGTGCCTGAAGAGATCCTGACAGACCTCGGGACGCAGTTCGTCTCTGACTGCATGAAGGAGGTCAACAGACTGCTGAGCATCCGGCATTTGACTACGACACCCTACCATCCGATGTGCAACGGGCTTGTCGAAAAGTTCAATGCTACGCTGAAGTCCACCTTGAAGAAACTGTGCAGCGAGCAGCCCAGACAATGGCATCGCTACATCAACGCCTTACTTTTCGCCTACAGAGAAGTACCGCAGGAGTCCACCGGCTTTTCTCCGTTCGAGCTGCTGTACGGAAGAACCATCCGAGGGCCGATGCACATCCTAAAAGAACTGTGGACGAAAGAAGTAGACACCCCAGAGGTGAAGAACAGCTACCAGTACGTGTTTGAGCTACGGGAGAAACTGGAGCAGACTCTCGAGACAGCCCGAGTAAACCTGAAGAAGTCCCAAGACTGTGGAAAGCACTACTATGACCGTAGGGCTGTGAACAGGAAGTTTAAACCTGGCAACAAAGTGCTGGTGCTGCTACCTACTGATCACAATAAGTTGCTGATGCAGTGGAAAGGCCCATACGAAGTGGAGACCGTGGTGGGGATCAACGACTATAAGGTGAAGGTCGGCCAGCATTCCAAGATATACCACGCCAACCTCCTTAAGCTGTATGTGGAAAGGCCATCAGAGACTGTGCACGCGGCCACAGCAGCTGGGACCGACGACAGCTTTGACAGCGAAGAACTGTTGGAACTGGGAGACTTCCACAGCAAAGAAGGCATCGATGATGTTAAGCTAGGACCAAGCTTGACGGAAGGTCAAAAGATGGAGCTCAAGGACCTTATGGGCGAGTTTCCCCACAACTTCAGCGATGTCCCTGGCTCTACAACTTTGGTCGAACATGAAGTCCACACCCAGACCTGGAAGGAGCACCTGCAGACCTTGAGGGAGCCGTTCCACCGTCCCGCAGAAGCCAACCTGACCGTGAGACCCAGCAAATGCATCCTGGGAGCTGACAACGTCGACTGCATCGGACATCCGATGGAAGAAGGAGACAACGGAGGACGCACTGATTCCAGGAAAGCCCACGTGATCGTCGTCTTTGACCCTGGGCCGATGACAACCGTAACTGACGAGGGCGCCGTTTCCTTGCGGTTGAAACAACATTGACTGTGTGGAGAACATTGGCAATATCTAAACAGATTTGAAGATGAAAACCATTGACTCTGTATGAATGAACTGAGAAAGTTGATAGTGTTCAGACAGACTGAAATAAGTTTTAATTCTGAACTTTGTTTGTGCATTACGTTTCAACGTTGTTGAAAGAAATTAGGTAAATTTCTTCTTGAGTGGGGGGTTATGTTACGTTGAAACGCGAATGATAGTATGGCTGAAGCGTGTACGATAGATCTAATCGTTTCGATTTGCAAAGTATTCAATAATGGAGTTTATTTACCTTTGATTTGAGTTTGCATTGTTGTTAGGAGAGGCTTTGTATAACGTTGATAATTTGCTCTGGTCGATATTACTGTAGAAGTTTCTGGATCTGAGTGTTTACTTTCTATAGAAACTTCCCGATACATGTCGAAGCAAGAGGTTGTTCCAGAAGGAGAAATAATAATGTATGACGTAAGTCAGTGATGACGATCTTTTATTCGATTGGTGGCAGTGCGTCATTTCTACGGTATTCGAAATCTTTCCGGAAAAGAGAGAGGTTATTTAATCGTGTGCCGAGAGATGGTTGATAGAGAGTAAAGTTGTTGATAGTGATTTGGAAAGTTGCTGTGAAAGTTGTTGAGTTGAATTGAGAATTGTATGCAGTTGTTGATGTGTGCTGAATAAAAGTGGAAAACTTCATACGTCGACTTTGTGACTTGTAAGCTGTTTGGACGGGTTGCGTGAATAAACGAATCTGAGTTACACAACTATCAGGAATTCAAGCATCGGGGCTGAATCAGATACTGATAGAAAACACCAACATCAATCAGAGTGTAACATTTTGGGGGGCCAAGCCGGGATGTTACACTCTGATTGATGTTGGTGTTTTCTATCAGTATCTGATTCAGCCCCGATGCTTGAATTCCTGATAGTTGTGTAACTCAGATTCGTTTATTCACGCAACCCGTCCAAACAGCTTACAAGTCACAAAGTCGACGTATGAAGTTTTCCACTTTTATTCAGCACACATCAACAACTGCATACAATTCTCAATTCAACTCAACAACTTTCACAGCAACTTTCCAAATCACTATCAACAACTTTACTCTCTATCAACCATCTCTCGGCACACGATTAAATAACCTCTCTCTTTTCCGGAAAGATTTCGAATACCGTAGAAATGACGCACTGCCACCAATCGAATAAAAGATCGTCATCACTGACTTACGTCATACATTATTATTTCTCCTTCTGGAACAACCTCTTGCTTCGACATGTATCGGGAAGTTTCTATAGAAAGTAAACACTCAGATCCAGAAACTTCTACAGTAATATCGACCAGAGCAAATTATCAACGTTATACAAAGCCTCTCCTAACAACAATGCAAACTCAAATCAAAGGTAAATAAACTCCATTATTGAATACTTTGCAAATCGAAACGATTAGATCTATCGTACACGCTTCAGCCATACTATCATTCGCGTTTCAACGTAACACCCTGTAGACTCTGAAGTTGTTTGTTCTGTTTTTGATCAGACACCTGGTCACTTGCATTTAGAAGTTGGTTCTGTAAACTCTACTGCTTGCTCAGTTCTGCGAGACACAGGTGCTACCATTTGTGGTGTTCGAAAACGTTTGGTTTCTGATGAGCAGTATGTACCAGGTACTGTTCGTTGTAAAACTTTTGGTGGAGAGATAAACATCTATCAGCAGGCTAAAGTTGTTGTTTCTTGTCCATATTTTGTTGGAGAGTTGGTTTGTTGTGTTCTTGAGGATCCAGTTGCTGACTTGATTGTAGGAAATATTCCAGGTTTGATTGTTCAGCAGACCCAAGATACCAAAGTTGCTGCTGCTGCTGATGTTCCTATTGCTGCTGTCACTACTCGTGCTCAGGCTAGGAAGCAAGATCTCCCGCACAAACCTCTTGTCACTGTGTGCGATGACTTGAAGGTCACTCGTGTTGAACTTATTCAGTTGCAGAAAGGTGATGCTACTTTGCAAGGTTGTTTTAAGTTAGCTGATTCAGGTGAAGAAAAGGTTGTTGGTTCTGCTACTTATACTTTCTATTTTAAAGATGATATTTTGTACAGAAGGTACCAGAAATCCAAGGATATTTTGCATCAGGTTGTCGTTCCTGAAAAACTTCGCACTTCAGTCATGATTGCTGCGCATGATCAACTTTTGGCAGGTCATTGTGGAGTTCGTAGAACTTTGACTAGGATTCTGTCCCAATTCTTTTGGCCTGGTGTTTCTGCTGATGTGAGTGCTTATGTTCACACTTGTGACATTTGCCAGAAGACAATTTCAAAAGGAAAAGTTCCCCCTGTTCCTTTGGCGACTATGCCTCTTATCTCGACTCCATTCGAGAGGGTCGCTATTGATCTAGTTGGGCCTTTGTCTCCTCCATCTGTTGAAGGTCACAGATATATTTTGACTTTGATTGACTTAGCTACTAGGTTTCCCGAAGCTGTTCCTATGAAAGACATTTCTTCTGTTGCTGTTGCTGAAGCTTTGATGAGTATTTTTTCAAGGTTAGGTTTTCCCAAGGAAATTCTTTCAGATCAAGGTTCTCAGTTCAACTCAGATTTGATGAAACAGTTTCATGCTTTGTGTGGTACTCAAGCCATACGTACTTCGCCCTACCATCCTCAAGCAAATGGTACTGTTGAACGATTTCATGGCACTCTGAAATCTATGCTTCGAAAGGTTGTTCATTCTCAACCTAAAGCTTGGCATCGCTATCTTCCTGCATTGCTCTTCGCATGTAGAGAATTGCCGTCAGAAAGTACAGGTTTCAGTCCTTTCGAACTGATGTTCGGTCGCAAACCGAGAGGTCCCATTTCTCTCATTGCTGATTTCTGAACCGAAGATCACAACTCTAGTGATACATCAGCGAAGCCATTGTACAATTACCTCTTTGACCTGAAGAATATTATTTCTGAAGTTTGTGAAATTGCTTCCCAGAACTCTGCAGATTCGTCTGTCAAGAACAAAAGGTACTTTGATCGTCGTGCAAAGGCACGAACTTTTTCTGTTCATGATGAGGTACTCGTTCTTCTCCCCACTGACTCTAACAAACTTCTTATGACATGGTCAGGTCCTTATTTTGTACAGGAATGTCTTCATCCAGATTATAGAATTCTTGTGAAAGGCAAGTCGAAGATTTTCCATGCAAACATGCTCAAACGATATCTTCGTCGTGTTGATGCTGCTGTTGGTGTTGTTGAGGATACTACACGGTTGTCAACAGGTGTTTTGGTTGACTGGTCTTCCATTTCTCCATTTTTGCTTCCAGATGTCGAGGTTGTGGAACCTCAGTGTTGTGTTTCTGGTGTGGATATTTCTACAGATAAGCATACTGTCCCTACAGTAGGTATTGGCGTTATACAGGATGATGGTTCGTGTCCTTGCAAGAGTTCAGATTCACTCTTGAACCACTTCCAGGTACACAGAATGTGTTCGCAGATCTGTTGTCACGCGCTGATCGTGATCAATCGGTTCCATAGATCAAGGTTTCGTGGTCGTTGCTGTGTTTTGACATTATCCTCAGAACTTGTAAAAAATAACCTCGGTCGGTTCTTTTTTTCTTTGGGAGGGGGGTAGTGTAACGACCGCAATTCGTACACATTTGTGTATGAAGACGGTATGACGTCACTGCGTAGTTTTTCGAATAGTTTGTGAACTGTTGTTAGATCAGAGACTATACATCAGCCTTAGTGACAGGACGTGGGTGCTCTAGAAAGACCTGATTCTTTAGGAATTACTTTTGCTGTATAAAGAATACATGTATTTATTGTTATTATTATTATTAGTGGTATTTGTAATGAACTGCTAAGCTATCTTTACGAAAAGGGAAAATATTGCTTTTTGTAAATTAGTACGTTTAGGGTACAGAAGAACCCATGTTTGAAAACAAAGTTCGATAACTCGTGTCAATATTTATTTGATCATGTGTATACATGTATGTGTGACTCAGTTTGTAATTATGATGCCATTTTTATATTCATTCATATGTGGATATGGGGCTGAAATAGGAACGTATTTCAGTTGTGTAATTTGTATATCTATTGATGAATGAATGGGTATAAATATGTTATAAAATGAAGTTGAGCTGTGTTTGTAATATTTGGCTCATAGTCCATTGTGTGTAGCCTATGCAATGTGTGTAAAGTGGCTATACTAGGTATTGTCACAGGAATGGTGACAGTAGTGATTGTAGTGTTGTGGTGGCGTGTAGAGACATTCTACAAAGGGAAATGATCCTTGCTCAATGTGAGCTATAAAGACATACAGCCTCTTTAAGGATAAGAGCAAAAATTTACGATTGTGTACATGTTGTATACAGCGGGGCGGTTACGGAGCAAAGAACCCCTGATGTGCGGCGGATGGATCTGGTCCCCGTGACATCACTGGCTTGACCTGATGTGGACACCATCATCGCCGTAGCTCTCCTTCGGATACCATCACTGGTGCAGAATTGCAACAACGGTACCGAAGTGAATTTCCGGATCAACGCCACGAAGACAACTGCAGCGTCTTCAGTGTGTGGCTGTGACCCCAGCGTCGGCTGTGAATACCACGCCGGGAGTGTTTGATCCGCGAAACACGGTCAGTAGGCCTAAATAAAAACTGTGACATTTTCTGTGCTTCGGTGCTAATGAAAAAGAGAAGAGTCGAGTGACGTCCTTAGAAAGGACAACGACTTCTGCTAGCGTTGAACTCTGAACGTAACTATGTGCACCTATCAACTTAACTGGGAAAAAGTACTACATTAACTCTGTGTACTTATTTATCAGCTGTGTGATTTATTTATATGTTGGAAATAATTGAATGATTTAATGTATCTGTGAATTTAGTGTATGTGAATGGTTTAATGTGCATATGAATAATTGAATGAGTAATAGTATAACAGAGGGCAAAGAGAAACAATTGTGTAGACTTTGTCCTTGTCTGAAAGCATGTGTGTGGTGAAGGATGAGAAGTTAAAGTAAACAGAGATAGAACACACTCCTTTATACTGAGCGTCAGACAGCCACACCCACACACTCATTCAATACACCATAAGTAGTTATACATATATTTATTTAGATTATAATACACACAAACACCCTCCGTTACAGTTATTCAGTACTTAATTTGTTTCCATGTTTGTTATAGCAATGTGAACGTCTTTAAAGCGCATTTGAACAACGATGGAATAAAACAAAATGCAACAAAAACAAAAAAATAAATTAAAAAAAAAACAACTCCACGTACGCTTCAACTACATTACCACCACCACCACCACCACCAACACAACAACCACCCCCTTAGTGATTTACAGATGATTGACAAATTGGCGGACGGAGGAATTTGTATGTTTGATATTTGACTTTACGCTGTATTATTAAGTCAAAGGGTTTAAGAAAGCTGTTACAAACGCTTGCGGACCTAATTAACTTGTTGGTTTTGTTTTCATTGTTGGCCTATTTATATTATTATATTTTAATTTAATTATTAACTGTTCCTTCTTAGTTATCTGATTAATTAACTAAGGCATGAAGTTTGGCGATTAGGTCACGAGATTGAAGGGCGTGCGTGCGCATGCGCAACAGACGCCATCATGATTATGCAAATTTAGTGGGTGGTCCTTTGGCTGTGGCCCGTCTTTTAAAGAGGTGTGACTGATGTATTTCACGTGTTATAAATTTTGAATGGGCACGGAGGGGGAATGGAGGGGAATGAAGAGTATATACGTGGGTTGTGGGGAGGGGGGGGGTGGGGGTGAAGGGACAGGAGAGCGAGATGTTGGATAGAGGGAGGTGAAAGTGCAGCGGCAATGAGTGCAACTGGAAAATCCACTAGTTCGCCCTTGAACAACTCAGAAAGTAGGCCCAATTGTTGCGCCTACGTACATTACAATACATGCTCTGGTATATTTTTATATGACGGCCTACTAGCGCCAAAACCGAGAGTTACCATTATCACGAGATAATTGAAATGATCACGTGTTCTGTGTAATTTACAGAGATATCGGTAATCCGCAGTGTTAATGAATAATTATCAGTATTTGCCACGCTTTCCTAGCGCCAAAACCTGATAATTAGAAATATCCTGAGATAATTACAATTATCAAGCGATAATTGCAATTATCACTGAAAATTATAAATATGAAGATCAGCATTCGCGGCCCGATGCGCGATGCGCATGCGCGCCAGCGGCACTGTTCCCAGCACGCCTGGGGTTTTGGCCCTAGTAAAGCGTGGCCAAAACTGAAAATTAGTAATTAACACTGTGAATTACCGGTACCTCTGTGAATTACACAGAACACGTGTTAATTACAATTATCACTAATACATGCAAGTTTTGCAGGTTTTGACGCTAGTAAGCCGCCTTACCAGAATTAAGCATGATCACGTGAAAATTATAATTATGAAGTGAAAATTTTAATTATTATGTGATAATTACAATTTTCAGTTTGGGCGCATTTCCAGGCGGATTGATAGAGCCAAAACTGAAAATTAAACATGATCACACGAACATATTGGTAATTTTTCAATGATAATTGCAAATATCTCTTGATAATTGTAATTATCCCATGATATTTGTAATTATCACGTGATAATTGTAATTATCAGGTTTTGGCGCTAGTAGGCCGCCATATTTTTAGAGTGATCGTGAACTGTTCTATACCCTTGACCACGTTTGATCAAGTTTGGGACCAGGAACTTCGGAGGTTGTCTTTTATTTGGCGGGGAACGAAAGCAAAGGCCACATGGCGTCAGAGAATAGTTAAAAAAACACATATTTAATTAGTTCCCCAGCGAAGGGGAGTTGGGAGGGAGGGGTGGGGTGGGGAGTAAGGGGGAAAGAATATTATTCGTCATCACACACACACACACACACACACACCCACACACACACACACACCCACAAACACCCACCCACACACACACATACATACACACACACTCACTGTCTCTTCCGTCTTCTCGTTCTCTCTCCCCCCCCCCCTTTCTCTCTCTGTCTGCCTATCTCTTTCCCTCCCTTCCTCCCTCCCTCGCTATTTCTCTATCTCTCTCTTCTCTCTCTCCATCCATCCCTCCCTCTCTTTTCTCTCTCTCTCTCTCTCTCTCTCTCTCTCTCTCTCTCTCTCTCTCTCTCTCTCTCTCTCTCTCTCTCTCTCTCTTATTTTCCCGCCTCCTCCCCTCGCGTTTTTCCTTATCACCCTTATACAATAAGGGTGTCGGGAAGGATCGGGTTCCGGGTGTGGTGGCTGGAAATCGTGAGGTGCCACCCATTGGAAACAATGAGAAATGTTACGTAAACCTCTGTCTAGTGGATTGTCTTTATACCTGTTTGCCTGCTTAACCCAATGGGGAAGCTAGTAGCACAGATACATGTAAGAGACAGCCTTATCATATTCTTTTTATTTTTTACTGTTAACTTTTGGCCGTAGGATCCTACTGACAGAGGTGTTTCGGCACCTCCCTTTCCTCCATTTGTTTTATTTGTTTAAAGTTATCGTAAAAGAATGAGATAAAATGAAAAATGCAATAAAACCGTTTCCATACTCTCCTCACCTTCCAGGAGGAGAAGCGATGATTGACGCCCTCACCATTATCTGTAGCACGATCTGGCAGAATGGGGAGTGTCCTACGCCATGGACCCAGGCGCTTGTCATCACTCTTCCCAAATAGGGTAATCTTCAGGAGTGTGAAAATTACAGCACCATCAGCTTCAGCAGTCATCCCAGCAAGGTTCTCCCGAAAATAATACTCAACATGTTGAAACCCATAGCTGAACAAATCATAGCTGAAAAACAAGCAGGATTCAGGGCAGGGCAAAGTACCACTGAACAGATTTTCAACCTCAGAGTAATCTGTGAGAAATATCTACAGCACCTACAACATCTATATCATTTGTTTGTCGACTTCAAGAATGCGTTTGGCAGAGTCTGGCATGCAGCTTTGTGGGCAACCATGACTGTACAACATCAGCCCTTACATTATTGAAGTCATCAAAAGCCTGTATGGCAACTCTATCACTGCAGTCCTCCACAACAGCGCCATCGGGAACTGGTTCAAAACAACACTCGGTGTGCGCCAAGGATGCCTACTCTCCAACACTCTTCAACATTTTCCTAGAGCACATCATGTCAGATGCCCTTGCAGATCACATTCAGCATAAGGAGTAGAGCAAGCTCCACCTACCTCCGTTTTGCGGATGACATTGATGGATTGGCTGGAGAGGAACAAGAACTTGAGCAGCTGGTACAGAAGCTTGACACCACCTCCAGAGTCTTTGGAATAGAAATAAGTGCAGAGAAGACCAAAATGATGAACACCAACACCAATGGCATCAGCATGGACATCAAAGTCCAAGGCCAATCCCTCAACACAGTGCACACCTTCAAATATTTGGGAGCCATTTTATTAGACAATGGGTCCTGAAAGGAAGTCATCTCCAGGATCGCACAAACAACTGCTGCCATGACAAGGTTGAAGCCCATTTTGGAAAGATAGGACCATCAGTCTACACTCCAAGGTAAGGCTGCTGCTCTCCTTTGTCATCTCCATCTTCCTACACGCTTGCGAAACATGGACCTTCACAACATATCTCAACGAAGAATACAAAGCATGGAGATGATGTGCTACAGAAGACTTATGGGCATTTCCTATACCCAGAACATCTCCAACGACGAAGTCCGACTGACCATCACACAAGCCATTGGACAACACGATGACATGCTCACAGTGGTGAAGAAACGGAATCTCCGATAGTATGGCCACGTCACCAGAGCATCAGGCCTTGCAAAGACCATCCTGCAAGGCACGGTGCAAGGAAGCAAAAGAAGAAGGAGACATAAAAAGAGGTAAGAGGAAAACATTCGGGAATGGACTGGCTTGACACTGAGCGAAGCCATGAGGGTTGCTGAGGACAGAGAAAGATTGGGTACGCTGGTTAAACGGTCATCTGTGGTGCCTTAACGACTTTCGAGTTACGGGATGGGATAGGATAGGATAGTCTCCTCACCTTCCCGACCCTCGTCACATATTAAAAATACGTCATTATGACTGTTGAATATTGTTTTACTTTAACCTTTCTTTAGTTTGAATATGTTAGTTCATATATATTTCTTTTGTTTCTTTTTTTTTTTAATGTTATATTGGTATTTTATAGTTATTTAGTTGACGTTCTAGACTTCGGTCTGTGTAGCTAAACAAACAAAAATATGCACTAGAAATATGGACTATGTGGTCATATCTGAATCTCAATCGATTTATTTTCTCTCGTCTTTAGTCCTTGGTTGATTATTTGATTATTTAAATTTCTTTTTTTCTTTTGTTTCCCTTCAGTTTGGTTGGTTAGTATTCTAACTATTCTTTAAGACGCCAGCTCCGTTGCCTGAAGAATTGGTCTCCGTTTCCCTCTCTGTTTCTGTCTCTGTCTGTTTGTCTGTCTGTATCTGTCTCCATCTATCTCTTTCTCCATCTATCTCGGTCTCCCTCTATCTCTGTCTCCCTCTATCTCTGTCTCTCTCTATCTCTGTCTCCCTCTGTCTCTGTCTCCCTCTATCTCTGTCTCCCTCTATCTCTGTCTCCCTCTATCTCTGTCTCCCTCTATCTCTGTCTCCCTCTGTCTCTGTTTCCCTCTATCTCTGTCTCGTTCTATCTCTGTCTCGTTCTATCTCTGTCTCGTTCTATCTCTGTCTCCCTCTATCTCTGTCTCCCTCTATCTCTGTCTCCCTCTGTCTCTGTCTCGCTCTATCTCTGTCTCTATCTGTTTCCCTCTATCTCTGTCTCCCTCTATCTCTGTCTCCCTCTGTCTCTGTCTCTCTCTATCTCTGTCTCGCTCTATCTCTGTCTCCCTCTATCTCTGTCTCCCTCTGTCTCTGTCTCCCTCTGTCTCTGTCTCCCTCTATCTCTGTCTCGCTCTATCTCTTTCTCGCTCTATCTCTTTCTCGCTCTATCTCTGTCTCCCTCTATCTCTGTCTCCCTCTATCTCTGTCTCCCTCTATCTCTGTCTCCATCTATCTCTGTCTCGCTCTATCTCTGTCTCCCTCTAGCTCTGTCTCCCTCTAGCTCCAAGTGTCTGTCTCCTCTGTCTCTCTGTCTTTCTCCCGTGTCTCTGTCTCCTCTTTCTCTGTCTAGTTTGTCTGTGTCTAAATGTCTATCTGTCTGTCTCTCTTGTCCTCTTGGTCTCTATGACCACCACAGACAGCAATCCTAAGTATCTGTGAGTGACGGTTCTCTCTGTGTCTTGCTATAGGCCTACTAATGCTACCACAATCCACCTACGAGTCGTGTTGAAATGTGAGAGATTGGGCGGAGTCGTCCACGCAGAGCTTCTGAGAATGTGCCTTTGTCGGGGGGTGGGGCATACATAACCCAACAGACGAACATAGTTAAAGTATAAACCCTAAGCAGTCTTAGATATTCTGTATGAGATGCGTAGGCCTGTATGTGGTCACACCCAACTGGTGGTGTACGTTAGAGTACTATCGATATGTTCCTTTGGCATAATTGGAAGTTTGGTGTTAAGGACAAGTTTTGAGCAAATTTGACAGCGCTGCTCTCTTTCTGCAGTTCGTTTAAGATATTTTGCCACGCTAAAATATAGTGTGTAAGTAATGAGGTTTTACTTTTCATTTGTACAAATCGTTTAGTGCCAAGTTTTTTTTTTCTTAAATAGGGGCACGTTTTATTGTTATTTATTTTTATATTTATTATATATTATTTATTATTTATTTTATATTTATTATATGGTGATGATGATGATAATGATGATGATGATGACTGAAAATAGCAAATAAGTAAATGCTTATGAGTATGATTGTAATTGTTATTCGTTTATGATACAAAATTAAAAGAAGTAAAAAAGAAAGATAGTTGGAAATAATAATATAAATGATCAACAGCCGATACAAGCACCTCCACTAAGCCCGAACCCCGTCACTAATAAACATCAAGCTTGAAATAAGATGAAACGAAGTACTGAAATAAAATACGGAACATAAAATACTGAAATAAAATAAAATACTGAAATGAAATTACGTGAATTGAAATGAAATATACAATAAAATCTTATCGATATTCTTCTCACCTTCATTACACATTAATAAAAAATTAAACGCTAACGTCGAGCTTATTAAACTTGCAACACTATTTGCCCTATTGCTATCTCAATGTTCCCTTTTCATTTTTGTGGTTCCATTGAAACAAGCTTCTTTTTATTTAGGAGATAAATAAACACATTTGATTGCGCGTCTGACATATTATAGATTACATCGCGACCTAACTCTTTGCCTACGTTGCAGCTAGTTGATCTATATTTATGCAGGAACGGGAAATGACGTGTGCCTAAAAATAACTGTACGCGGTGGCGTAGTGGATACGGTTGTGATTGCCTTGGCACTGTAATATAACTATTCTCTCTCTCTATGTGTGTGTGTTTGTTTGTGTGTGTGTGTTTGTGTTGTGTATGTTGAGCGGTTTGTGGGAGATGGGGTTAAGAGGAAGCGGGAGGAAAAATGTGTGTGTGTGTGTGTTTGGCGGAGTGTGGGGGGTGGGGGTTGAGGAAGAGAGGCGGGAGCGTGTTGTTTGGGGCTGAGGGAGGAATGTGGGGGAGAGTCTATATATAAAGTGTTTGTTTGTGTGTATGTGTGTGTGTGTGTGTGGGTACCCACAAAAGCGCACAAATGGGTAGCAGACCTTGTCTTTCTTAGTAACAAATGGGTTCATTTGCTTGGAACTCACTTTTTTCCAGGACCCCACTTTTTTCTAAGTGCGCGGGAGTGCTCTTTTAGTGCATGGGAGTGCAGTTGTAGTGCATGAGAGTGTTTTAAGTACACAGGAGTGCTCTATCCGGGACGGAGGAAATACAGTACGGAGAAATTTCTGAAGAAAATTCGACCTATTTCGTCGCCTGTTAGGTCAGCTTTTTAGTCGGAAAGAGACAATTTTGCATTAGATTCTTACATTTTTAGAAGAAGTTTACGTTCTTTCCGTCAAAAAATCACTTTCCCATTGCTACATTCTTAAATCTTTAAATTCTTAAAACCCAGTTGTGATGTATTGCAAGTATGGTGGTGTGTGTGTATGTGTGTGTTTTGGATGGGAGGCATAGTATTTTATTCTATATTGATTCGAGTGTGAACATTTGCTTCAAAGTGTTTGTGTGTGTGTGTGTGTTTGTGTGCGTGTATGTGTGAGTGTACTTGTCGTTTTGAGGATTCCTTTATTCCACTGACCAATCGACAATGGATGGAGACACGCGCCTTATAAATAGACATCATCATCATCATCATCATCATCATCATCATCATCATCATCATCATCATCGTCGTCGTCGTCGTCGTCATCATCATCACCCTCATCATCGTCGTCATCATCGTCATCCTCATTCTCATCATCATCATCGTCGTCATCATCATCATGATCATCATCATCATCATCATCATCATCATCATCATCATCATCATCATCATCATCATCACCATCATCATTGTCCTCACACATACCGTACTAACAACCATGCGTTATCAGCTCTGTACCATGACTCGTTTAAGGACACCCACCTGGACTACGCCCCATCCACAGATCCTTTTAACACCCACAGTGAGTGTTGCCCCACTGACAAATGAAGATTACAACCCACAACAACTCTTTCCAAAGTACAGGGATTTTACACATGAATTCATTCCGGGGTTTGTGTGCCTAATAACAGCGAGGGCTAGCCAACCAACATTTTGGAGCTAAAAATAGCGTCTACCAAACCCGGTAAGAGACAGAACCCGTAAAAACAATTGCTCGTAAGGTTTTTCGCTTTAGGTTGATGAAATAGACCCTGCCCTACCGCAGACACCTAAGACGCACATTTGAAGTTGCATGGGTCACTCAGCTATAGGGTTAAAGGTCGCGTAACATCGTAAAGGCGTTTTCTCCCAAAGTAAACACAGCCTTGGAATTGGGGCCTTTCAAGCAACAATGATTCAAAGCTCAGGGAATGGAACTGAAAATAATCTTGAGATGCTCACCAGTATTGTGCAAGGGCATTATGCAAGTATAGAACCCTCCATTGCAAAGCGGAGTTTTGTGGATTCGCGTTAGCACAGAGGTTAGTTAGTTAGGCATTGTTTATAGGGTCCAGCGGACAGCAAAGAGCCCAGTCGGGACCACTAGCAAAGAGGTGCATAACAGCCCTATGTATCACTCTATCTATGATGCTACCGCTTCGCTATCGGGGATGCGCTACACTCGCCTAATGCCTCAAGGTGGTCCTGATTCGGTTCTTAGCAGTCCGCTGGACTCTATAAACACTGAATATCTATTTTCTTGTGAGCGAGCGTTTGCAGGAAACTTTTTATTTCCGTGTATACATCACTCCCTTAGCAATAAAGCATTCGGTGTGTACTGTAATTGTTGGGCTTGGTAAAACATTTTGGGCGGCAAAAGTCCGATTCCTGACTTTAGTAAACCAGCTTTATTGTACACGTAGAGTAATGAGGATGATGAGGCACTGAGGTTCGCGTCGCTCGCTCTCCCCGTCAGCAGGCAAGCTCATTGTGCATGTGAGAAGAGAGAACCATTTCCATCGAACGTTTAGCTTTACAACAACAACAACAACAACAAACGCACACCACAACTAGGTGTTCCTATGTAGTTTGGTCAAAATCTGTTCAATGGTTCTTGAGATTTGGCGTCCAACTGGACCGACCGACATTTGGCTGGTCCTCATTCCCGACTATTTCAAAGTATTTGGGGATAAATCTATCAATGCAAAAAGGAAATACAATTTAATAAAATAACATAAACTATAAATAAATAAATAAATAACTGACTTTTGCTTTGACCTCTAAAAATCTAATCAAAACCGAACTGCACAAGAGAACTTATTTCATTCTTTATATCTTTCTGGCGGAGTACACAAAACTTCCCTGTCTGTTATCGGCTCTAGACGAGTCCACCTGCGACCGCTATCAAATCGACATGGCGGAAGAAGTAAAATAGTGAGACACAGCAATAGGAATTGTACGTATTTCTGCGGCAACGACTAATGCATTTGTATAGTGCAACGTGCTAAAGTGAGTGCTCAAACCTATTTTCTGTTTCTTAAACTTGCAGGTTTGTAGACAATGGTTTGTTTTAGTACTGTATTGCGTCAAATGTCCCGCGCGCCAAAATGTTTGTTTGTTTGTTGTTTTTTTTGCGGCGGCACATCGTTAGTGCATTTAAGAAGGATCTCATATTTTCGGTTTTTATTATTTTGGGGGTGTAATTTAGCTTATAGCAAGGGTACATATAGATAAATAAGTTACCAACAAATTGAATTAAAATATTCCTTATTATTTGTGGATGCAGTATGATCATGCCGCATTAAACATAAATAATATCGAATATTTTAATTCACCTTGTTCACCTATATAGGCGAAGCAATTTTAGTAAAACTGTTCGGAAACAATTTCGATTTGATACTGTTTTTAAAATTATTATTATTAAAAGCAGTTTCTTTTTACATATAACAAAAACAAAATTGAAGATGAATTTTGAATGGATGAATTCACCTTCAAGGAAACAAAAGTAGGCCCTTTATGAATTAGACTAATGATACTTATTGGAACTATAATAATCACCGTAGATAATTGAACGGAGGCGCCATGTTTGTCTAATTTGATGTAATTTGCGTACCACCAAAAAAAAGATCTCGTAGTATTTGATTTTGAATACAATTTAACCGTAATATATCACTTCCAGCTCCTACCTTCTGGCCGGCGCTTCCGAATGCCTAAGATTCGTACGTCGAGAACTAAAAGGCAGCTTTATACCACATTATGTACATCTGATTAACAGATAATAATTTCAACCAGTTGTACAAAATATGTGTGTGTGGCTGTACATGTAAGCACTGTTTGGCTATACAAATTATAATCCTGCAGGTTTTGATCGTATTATGTACACCACGTTGTAAGTTTTCGTAAAGATAATAAAGTTATCCTATTTGTATTCGTATCCAATCTAATGTCCACTCGTATGGCGCATAATAGTTCAATTTGTAACAACAAACGAGTTTTATTCTCAATGTCAATAAATATTGTTATATTTACTGTAATGTGTATTGGTGTTGACTGTTTGTACACCACAACGCACTTGAAAGAGATAATAAAGCTGTCTTATCTTATAAATTTTTTAAACTGTATTTTGGCCGTGGGTCTAAGTCTATAATAATATTATCTTACGTGAATGTATCACCACAATATAAACCCAGATTTGTAGACATAATTTCATATGTGTGTGACTAATGCTCTGTTATGCTTCTTACACACACACTTTTTTTTTACTTATGTGAGTGCGTGTTTAGGGAGGAGAGGGAGGGGGGGGGAGTGGGAGCAAACATAGGCCCACATACCCTCAGACAGACTAACAGACAGACAGACACTCACACACACACAGGACGCAGGCCTATTCCAAGCGAGTACACGAACGATGCGCCCAAACGTTGCAAGTGGGCGCCTCGGGCGGCCTTGAGCAGCTCTTGAGCAAAAAATGGCGCTATATAAAAAGTATTAAATAAATTTTAAAAAATATATATTTTTGTTCTCGTACATTTTCTAAGACTGGATCCCACCTATCGACCATTTTCATGTCATCTAGTGTGGCACAACGATGTGATTTCTCTGTGAGTTAAAACAGTTTTCGTATTCAACTCGTAACGATCGTGCATGGACACGTTTTCAGTGGATATGAAGTGTGATGATTTACAACAATTATTGGGCTACGCTTTTGAAAACTTATGGAAGAGTACTGAAAAAAAAAACTCTCATGGATAAAGTGGCTGATTACCTTTGCTCCTCGCATGAGGTACAGAAGGCAGTCGGCCAAATCAGCACATTGATAGGCTACGATTGACTAAGCGTGCTATTGGTTTCTTGGCTGGGTGGGGCAGCTTCGTGGTTCAGTAGTCCATAGAGTTACTCGATAAGCTAACTTGCAGTAAGTGCAGATTTCAGGCGACGTTCGTTCGGATCCTGAGGTGAGCAAACTTTAGTTCAAGGCCTAGAGTTTGACTCTGAGCGGTCGGCTACTTGATGAGTAATCAGCGCCTTGCACCGGTCCGCGGACTTCTTATTAGACTGGATTATTTCATTTAATTAATATAATTTTAAACTTTAAAAAAATTAATGTATTTAATTTATTAAATTAAAAAAATATTTAATTAGAAAAATAATTTAGATTTATAACACGACTTTTTTCACTAAAATTTTAATCCCTAATAATACTCACGCACACCCACACACACACACCCACACACACCCACCCACACACACACACAAGTTCTTAGTTCCAAAGACCGTTTCTTACCTAACTGTAAAATTTGAATTTGGATCTGGGTGACCTATATATACGATTCGGTTCATAAGTTATTTTATTTTATTCCCCCACCCCCTCCCTCATCTCTGGCATTTTCGCAATACTCCAGGTATTATTATTATTATTATTATTATTATTATTATTATTATTATTATTATTATTATTATTATTATTATTATTATTAAGATGATGTTCATGCGTGATGTTTTGTGGGTAGCCGAATGTGAAAGAGAATAACAAAAAAATGGCTGAAAAGGAGGAAGGATGAAAGGTGTCATAAGGGAAGAAAATACTTGGATGAGTAACGTTTGCATGTGTACAGCAGCGAGCGAGAGAAATTTGAAATTTATTTGAAATTTATTTATTTCAATAGGGCCACAGCACCATTAGAAAGGAGGGTAATTTATCATGACATCGCTTTACAAAGCACTTATTAACAAACATATATATAAACAATCAGGACATTAGCAGAAACATATAAATATATATATAACAATCAGGATAACGCAATTTCCCGAATTTTAAAAGCATGATACAAGTAAACACATACATTTTAACAATATGAGGTTGTTTTGATGACATTAGCAACTGAAAACGGAACAAACTTGGATTTCTATGGAATTTTATAGGTATTAGCTTCTTTCTGAGATTTACTAGAAAAGGGCCAAAAAGTAAGAAATGAATTTCATTCTCCACACCGTTTTTACATAGCGGACAAATTAGATCATGTGGCTTACATTGCCAATATCAATAAAAATGGACCAACAAATCTGAAACACCAAATCGAAATTTTGAGCGAGCGAGAGAGAGAGGGAGAGAGAGAGAGAGAGAGAGAGAGAGAGAGAGGGTGAGGGGGAAACAAGCAAATAAATAAATAAATACAATCAAAATGATGAAAGCTCGGTTATTAATTATATTAAAGTAATACTAACGAATAAAACCAATGTTGTTGCAATTGCATGTTACAATGGCCAATTACTGACAGTAATCTACGGAAGAAGATGGAAAAAAAGATACGGAGGAGAAAAAAGAAGGAGAGAAAGAAAATAGTATTGTTTATTTCGAAAACAAATATATACCTAGTTGTCGCTGGTTGACGGTGGAGTTTCCGATGACTGTTTGGCAAGTTAATTACGTTTTTCTTCCGATCCGTGTTTTGTGTAAAGCCACGATCACGACTGCACTAAAAATGAATCACCGGTTTTTGTGGCGAATAAGAAGAAGAGGAGTTGACTCTGAAGGGAGAAGAAGAGGAGCAAAAAAAAGATGAAAAGAAGAAGAAGAAGAAGAAGAAGAAGAAGAGTTGACTCTGGAAGAGGAGGAGGAGCAAACGAGGAAGAAGATGAGAAGAAGAAGGAGAACAAGAAGGAGGAGAAGGAAGAGGAAGGTGAGAAGGCCTCCTGCGATCAAATAATATATTTGTCTTTGTATGTAGACGGAACGTTCTTGGTATTTTTCTTCTGACGAATTTTTCTATGAAACTGCATCACGTCTGTTGATCTTGAAATGAGTCAGTTGCGGAATTACAAGTGTGTAAATGCGTGTGTGGGGGTGTGCGCATGTTTACACGGCGTTATTTGGACAAACTAGTGCACATCTACATACGTTCTTTGGACAGACCTCCTTGTTTGGACGTCCATTTAATGATCCGTTAGGGTTAGGGCTAGGGTTAGAGTTAGAACACTTAAAAGTACTTAAAAAGGGGGTCGTAGCACGACCCATTGTCCACACAACGTATGTGGCGTTTGAGGAAAGTCCAAAATTAATAATGGTGTCTGTGCAAGTATGTGGGTGTTTGTGTGTGTGTGTGCGTGTGTATGTGTGTGTTTGTGTGCGTGATGTCAATTCACTTTATTTCCTTTTAGTTATTTAGTCATAAATTTATTTATTTAAAAATTTATTTAGTCGTTTGATTATTTTATGTTTAATTAGAAAAATAGTTTTCTTAAAAATTTGAATCGCCGATTGATGAACCGAAGAAGAAATAACTTTAGTATGACTGTCGCTGAACGAACGATTTGTTGATCAGGGATTTGACTAAGCACGGCAGTTTTCCTAAGTTCGCTGACCCATCGCCCTACCTGACATAAGACATTTTATTTCGCTTCAACTTTTACATCGAAGAAATCTTGGTGCGCATGGGGTACTCGGTTGTGTAGACCTGTATAATGTAATTTGCTTATGTTTATACAGAAGAAAAGCACACAATTAAAACGCAAGCAATCCTTCATGACAAACACAATCATACATACACATATACCAGCATACAACAACCTTCCGACACTAGGGTGGTAGAGCGTTCGCCTGGAACACCCATTACCCAGGTTCGAATCCCGTGATGGGCTAAATAACAGTGGCCATTTTTCACTGCCCATTCTAGCAGTATGATTGCTCTGGTGGTTCAGTGTTGATTTAGGTCCCTACTCCTTGTTCCCTGGTATGGTAATCCCCGTCTGCCATATCGCCAATGGTAGGTGTAGACGTTAAACCTCAATGTTCATTCGTCCCTTATTGATATTCCGAATGGAAATTGATGCGAACAGTTAAAAATAACATTTAATGGTGACATACAGTCGAGAATGGACTGGTTTGACACTGAGCGAAACAATCAGAGTTGCTGAGGACAGGGAAAGATGGAGTACGCTGGTTAAACGATCATCTGTGGTGCCCCTACGACCTCCGAGTTACGGGATAGGATAGGATAGGATAGGATAGGATACATGTGCAAAATAAACTGAAACGATGTTCAGTTGTCAAGAGACTAGGTGATTGCAATTTTTCCCCGTTGTAGGTGTACGTTTGCTGATTCCCGGAGTTATGTCGTCTTGGTGTTGCTGTCCACATTTTGCTTGGGTTGTCAAGTGGATTTAGTAAAGCTTATGCATTATGTTATAATTGACTTGTTTATATCCTTTTCCTCGACGTGATATTGACAAGGAAGATGGTGACCCATTTAAAGTTCGGCAGGACAGTTAGCTTTAAATTCCTAAAGTTGCTGTCTTTCTCCTTTGTTATTTCTCGTTCCTACTCTGTTCTATCAATACAATATTTTCTTTGCTAGGGAAAGTCACCTACCTTTTTTCTGGAAAACTCTCACAAAACTCCTCATTTGTGTATGTGGTCTGTTGGGTCAGCTTGGGGACATTGGACGCTTTCTGCCAAATGGCCATTAGGGCTTTCTATGGTATTATTATTTAGCAATGTAGGTATTTTGTATATATGTGTTTTGTTAATATTTTATGTTTATATTCTATTTTGTTTTCCTAAACGGGGGTTCCATAAATTAGAGTAAAGCCTCAGCGTCCCTCGCATAGGATGCCTTTATTGTAAAGTGACCGGCTTGTGGAGTGCCTTCAGTGGTACCATTAGGGTTTTCTTCTTCTTCTTCTAGATTTGCTGTCCCCGGACACGTAGGCATACAGGGAACGTAATTAAAAAATCAAGTTAAAATTCCAGGACCACAATAAAACGAGTACATGATTTAAATTAAGAACAACTGATACAAGATTATAAAGCTCAAAATGGTTAAAAAATCACAAAAATTTATCGGTTCACTGGAAACCGGAGTGGTGAAACGGCCACAAAAAGAAAAAGAAAGG
The DNA here is from genome assembly GCA_036898135.1 of Oncomelania hupensis. Taxonomy (NCBI): domain Eukaryota; kingdom Metazoa; phylum Mollusca; class Gastropoda; order Littorinimorpha; family Pomatiopsidae; genus Oncomelania; species Oncomelania hupensis. The sequence goes on along the minus strand of JBAHVR010000237.1, from coordinate 12,784 downwards.
GGGTCCCACACACACACACACACACACACACACACACACACACACACACACACACACACACACACACCAAACAATCAACAATTAAAAGTAGGAGCAATAAACTTGCTCCAAAACTAAAATCGACTAGAGTTAATAGTGGATAAGAATATGCGTGCCTCGCTAGACGAGGCAGGAACAAAATTAACTAAGACCATTATGATATCCCAAATTATAAGGGATTAAAATAAAGTTTATTTTTTTTAGACAACACAGTTATAATTACCGACGCCGAGATGACCCCACGA
>JBAHVR010000237.1:0-7500 GCA_036898135.1 Oncomelania hupensis | reverse complement strand
TTATAAAAGCGTTTGTGTTAGATAAATTATAGTCCCCAACACATCAGCATATAGGGGACCTTTTATGAAAGTTAGTTAGTTAGTTATATAGATTAACGTCCCCGGACTCGTAAGCGTATAGGGGACGATCTTTATAAAAGGAGGAACAACGAAGCTTAACGTCCTATTGCATCAGCGTTAAGGACGATCACCACGTCGCCTCCCTGACAACAATGATTATTATCATGATTTTATAAAAGGAACGGAACGGAAAACGATGCTTAAAGTCCTATTGCATGAGCGTTAAGGACGATCACCACGTCGCCACCCTGACAACAATGACCATCATCATCATATCAAAAATGAGATCCAACGGATCTAAGTTGTTGTTGTTGTTTGTAGATTATAGTCACACGACACTTTCGCATATAGGTGACTACTGGACCGATTTATACTGACACCAGCGGGCCAGTTGTTGGTAAAGGGGAAAATAATATGATCACACGTTGACCAATCCGGGATTCGAACCAGCGACCTTTCGGTTACTAGCAAGACGCTCTTACCAACTGAGCTACCCGGCCCCACCTTCGGATCTTTGTTATGTTATGTTATGTTATGTTATGTTTATCAGTTTATAGTCCCCTCTCTTCCCGTAAGGATTTTCAGAGAGGAGACTTGTATGTTATGTTGAACATCAAAAATGTTTTTATCCGTCAATGATTTTATTTGTAAAACGATCGTCAAAAATGGAAAATTCGCGTAGCTCTTTAATACTATATGTTTGTTGTTGGTAATCTCTTTATTATCAGTCAGTACGTTGATTCGTGTGCTGCCATAAATTGTTCCTATAAGTTTGTGCTGTATATTCTATGGTAGTGGGATGACATGTCATGCAAACCCGTCAACAAGGTTTTGTTGACGAGTGACCGATGGCGAACATGTATAATTAAACAAGGGAAACAACTAGTGTGAGATAGGATGTCAGCATTTTAAATGAAAAATTGCCAGCTTTATTCACATCGACGTTTGACCTCACAACATCCTCGAGTTTTATAGGTTAAATGCATTATATATACATACTAACCCCCCACTTTCCCCCTCTCCCACCCCCACCCATCCCCGTTTTCGTTCATACTTGCGGAGATGATGATAACACTAAGGCCACTGAAGTAAAAGTGTAGAAGAAAGAACTGTAACTCTGGCGGCTCCCCAAGTTGACTGGATTATACGGTGTTATACTTTGGTAAACAGTATCACATTTGCCTTCTAAAACAGCTTTGACGGGAAATCGTTATTGGAAACAGTGATTTACAAATCTTTCTTCTATGTCATCTTCCCGTGTTCGGCAACGGACTGTGGTGAAACTTATCGCGGGCAAATTGTACAAATTGTTGTAAGTATATAATTTATTGCCTAACATCACGGTGTTGTGAACAGAAGTAACATGGGGATATTCAAAGTTATTCGCCATTGTTTGGAGTCTTAGCAAAGGTTTAAATTAACGTGGCGTTGCGGCAAAAATGGTTGAAAGGGTTTGAACCAGGTTCCGTACAATATTATTTTGTCAGCAGTTTGAGTTCAGAAGATAACAAAATTGCTCAGCCCCTGTACCTGTGAACAATGATCGCATTTAGCATTACACATTAATATGCTGTGGTGCGACATGTTGTACCTGCAGTAGAAGTCAAACCTCGTAAGTGAACACTTTTGTTTTGATAAATAATTTTTTGATGCGTTAAATAATAATGTGATGAATAATAGCAAAGAACTCTCTATTTCTCGATCTTACTGTCTGTCTGTCAGTCTGTCTGTCTCTCTTACTCTTTTTCTTTCTATCTGTCTGTCTCTCCTTCTCTGTCTGTCAGACCATTTCTCTCTCTCTTTCCCTCTCTCTCTCCCTCTCTCTCTCTCTCTCCCTCTCTCCCTCTCTCTCTCAGATCTTTGTCTCTCTCAAAAACAAAAACTGTTGTTCTGTCTGTCTCGTTCAGTATGAATGTATATGTTTGTATGTACGTCCCCCCGTGGGGGTGCCGGGGTTTTCTGTATAACTAGTATCCCCACTTTCTGGAAATTTCGTGCTTTAAATTCCAACTGCCGCTGTCTTTCTCATTTGTTCTTTCTCATTCCTACTCTGTTCAATCAATCTACTATACGATCTTCTTCTTCGCTAGACCAATCACCTACTTTTTTTTTCCTGAAAACTCTTCCGGGACCAAAATCCTTAATGTGTGTGAGGTCTGTTGTATCGTCTTGGGAATATTGGACGCTTTCTGCCACATGGTCACTAGGGCTTCCTATGATTATTATTTAGCAATGTAGGCATTTTGTATGTATGTGTTTAGTTGATATTTTATAATGATGTTTGTATTCTATGTTGTTTTTGTAAACGGGGGTTCGATAAATTAGAGTACAGCCTCAGCGTCCCCTGCGTAAGATGCCTTTATTGTAAAGTGACTGGCTGGTGGTGTGCATTCAGTGTTACCATTAGGGTTGTTTCAGCAGCTCTTTTATGCGGATCAGGGGTGAGTCTTCTTTCAGCCAAGTTGTGATCTTGGTTTTGTGGTCCTGATTCGGCTCATTGCAGTCCGCTGGACCCTGTAAGTAATGAATAACTAATTAATGTATGTACGTATATATGTATGTATGTATGTATGTATGTATGTATGTATCTATCTATCTATCTATCTATCTATCTATCTATCTATCTATCTATCTATCTATCTATCTATCTATCTATCTATCTATCTATCTATCTATCTATCTATCTATCTATCTATCTATCTATCTATCTATCTATCTATCTATCTATCTATCTATCTATCTATCTATCTATCTATCTATCTATCTATCTATCTATCTATCTATCTATCTATCTATCTATCTATCTATCTATCTATCTATCTATCTATCTATCTATCTATCTATCTATCTATCTATCTATCTATCTATCTATCTATCTATCTATCTATCTATAGGTATGCATGCATGTATGTACGTATGTATGTATGTATGTATATATGTATGCATGTATGTACGTATGTATGTATGTATGTATATATGTATGCATGTATGTATGTATGTATGTATGTGTGTATGCGTGTGTGTGTGTGTGCGCGTGAGCGCGTGTGACAACCAGTGTCATGATCGGCTGCAGAAGGGTGCAGTGTGAGAGAAGGAAGGATGAGACTGGGGATATTAGTTGACGGACTTTGCTGATTTTTATCAAAACGCTGTAATGAGCGACTGCTGAACGGGAGATAACTAACTAACTATAATAATGTTAATAATAATAATAATAATAATAATAATAATAATAATAATAATAATAATAATAATAATAATAATAATAATAATAATAATCATAATAATAATAATAATAATAATAATAATAATAATAATAATAATAATAATAATATATACCGCGTTTGTTCCTAGTAAGACTGTTCCAGGATTCTAATTTTTTCATCCACCAATTAAGATAACATGTTTTGGTTGTCATGTAGATATGGAAATGTGTGTGTGGATGTGTATGTGTGTGTGCGTGTGTGTGTGTTTGTGTTTGTGTGTGTGTGTGTACGGGTGTGTACGGGTGTATGCCTGGGAATACCGTGATGTGGCTACAATTACAACGAAGTGTAAACACGCTTTTTTAACGTTTGTGATTTGTTGCGTCCAAGGGCTTCATTTCATTAACGAAGAAAACCGAACACAAAATAATGCATTATTACAACTTTATTTTGGTGTGTTGGGTTTTTAAATATAACTTTCTAGTGTTCACATTTGTAATACATTAAAACATACATATATAGCTCTAGCTCTATGTTCGCTTTACCAACACTTCAATGGCTAGCTTGTAAAGATGCCGAACCTGTTCAGGCGAAACCGAAACCCATAATTGTTCTTTGGGCATTACTTTGAATCTTTCTATTTGACATCAGGAAATGTACGTGACCATCAATTGGTGGATGTATCATAAACTGACTGTGATGTTTATTTATACCAGTAAAAACTCATTGAGAAAAGCTGCCGTTGACAAAGATGTCCTTACTCTGTAAACTTTCTGTGACGTTTATTTGTAATATTTTACAACTCATTGAGAAGAACAACAGTTGACAAAGATGTCCTATGTGTGTGCTTGTTTCCTCGTAAATGTGAACATTTTCACTTATTAACTTTATGTGGCAGGTTCGCTTTAAAAGTAACCTGTTCAACAACAAAAAGGTATTGTTTCGGGGTCTGTTGTGTAAGACGTTTTGGAATGTGTGGGCGGTATTTTCATCTTCTTCTTCCTCTCATACGCTTCCCTCACTTTCTTTTACACCTCCCTCTCCATCCCTCTCCCCCCCCCCCCCACTCCTCCCTTACTCAACTGCCCGCTCTACCAGGACTAGCTGCTACAACAAAACTGAACGTTTATGTACGGCATCATCTTCGTCATCATCATCATCATCATCGTCATCGTCATCATCATCGTCGTCATCATCATCATTATCCACCCATTGCACATAGCTACGATCGAAAGAAAGTATACTCCAGGCACACGCTGCGCAGCAGGCCGAAGTATGTCCCTTGTCCCTTGAAGGGATACTTTGGCGAGGTTAGCAGCATGCTCAGTTACAGTGTCGCTGAAAGACTAGAAACGGAAAAGTAAGTTTCGTCTCCTTTAGGCGACGAATTAGGTCACGCTGTATTTGTTTCCAGGTCAACTGTCTTTTACGAACCGTTTGAGAATCTTTTCGAACCGTTTATTGACGCCGGATAGTGTCCTCACTTGGTTTCATACAATTTAAGAATCCAAGAAGGCAAATGGGTTTTTGGGACGGAAAAAGAGCATTTTTGTAGACATAAGGGTTAGGGCAAGGGATAGGGATAGATCTACAACTAACCCTTACCCGAACCCTTGTAGCAATATTCCGCTCTTTCCATCCCTTTTAAACAGTACTGCGGATATTATGCGTTTTGGCGCATAGGGTCTACGTTCCTTAAGATTACATTATGATACTAAGTGATTTAAAATTTTCAGTTTGTTTAAAGCTTAAAAATGGTTTATTTATTTATCTGTTGGAAGATTTGCGTAGTGTGTTTGTTTTAAAAAGTAACTGTTGTATGAAGAGTCCGTGTGTATAATCAAAGGGGGAGATGAGGGGTGTGTGTGGGGGAGAGGGAGGGTGGAGAGAGTTACTTAATTTTATTTATTTTTTCTCAGTTGTTCTAGTTAATGATATTATTTGATTTAGTTCATTATTTTAATTTGTTTATTACTATGCTCATTTTATTATTTTCAATGTCGAAATCAGTTAGGAGAATAATAGATAATAAATGAGTAATGGTGGTCATGACCATGACCATGACCACCACCTTCAACCCAGCTGTGACAGATGCCGCCACTGAGATCCTTGGCAAGCACCGCCCAAAGAAGAAACCGTGGATCACACCTGAACTTTTGGACCTGTGTGTCAAACGAAGAGAGATGTCTACCGAAAAATCTACAATGACATCCGAAAAGGCATGCGCACAGCAAAGGAGAACTGGATAGAAGATCAATGCCAGAAAATAGGAAACAGTCTGAACAAGAACAACAGCAAGAAGGCCTACTAGACTGTGAAGCGGCTGACAAGTGTTAAACAGCCCAAGGTCTCCACGATCCGAAGCAAGTCTGGCATATGTCATACAGAAGAACAATAAGTCTTGGATAGATGGGCAGAGTACTGCTCTGACCTTTACAACCACACATCAAACGGAGACCAATCCATTTTAGCATTTTTCCAGAACAAAGAAGAAGAAGAAGAACTTCTCCCAATTCTCCGAGAAGAAGTTGAGGCAGCAGTGCAATCACTGATGAAGGGAAAGTCAGCGGGAGTGAACAACATACCTGTAGATTTGCTTCAAGCAGGAGAACAAGCGATGATTGACACCCTCACCATTATCTGCAACAAGTTCTGGCAGAGTGGGGAGTGGCCTACACCATGGACTCAGTCGCTTGTCATCACTCTTCACAAAAATGGTAACCTTCAGAGTGTGAAAATTAACGCACCATCAGCCTCATCATCCATCCCAACAAGGTCCTCCTGAAAATAATAACCAACAGGTTGAAACCCCATGCTGAATAAATCATAGCTGAAGAACAATCAGGATTCAGAGCAGAGGGAAGTACCACTGAGCAGATTTTCAACCTCAGAATAATCTGCGAGAAATACCTACAGGCAACAACAACATTATATCATGTGTTTGTAGACTTCAAGAAAGTATTTGGCCGAGGCTGGCATGCAGCTCTACAACATCAGCCCTAGCATTATTGAAGTCATCAAAAGCCTGTATGACAAGGCCACCTGTACCAGTGCAGTCCTCCACAACAGCGCCTGTTACACTCAGTTCGATGTTGGTGTTTTTCTATCAGTATCTGATTCAGCCCCGATGCTTGAATTCCTGATAGTTGTGTAACTCAGATTCGTTTATTCACGCAGCCTGCTCAAGCAGCATACAAGTCACAAAGTCGACGTATGAAGTTTTCCACTTTTATTCAGCACACATCAACAACTGCATACAATCGCTCAATCGTCTTTCCACTCTCAAATTTACTTTCCAACTAACAACAACTTCAACTCCCTAGTTTGAAACAGCGCGGCACTTAAATAGTCTCTTGATACTCCCGAATAACCTGGATCAATCTCGTTTGACGCAATTTAACCAATCGCTTCTAACTTCGTCATTACTGTCTTAAGTCATACATATTTTCTTCTCCTTCCGGAACGTCCACTTGCTTCGACCTGTATCGGGAAATTTCTATCGAAAGTAAACACGCAGATCCAGAAACTTCTACAACAATATCGACCAACAAAAATTATCAACGTTATACAAAGCCTCTCCTAACAACAATGCAAACTCAAATCAAAGGTAAATAAACTCCATCATTGAATACTTTGCAAATCGAAACGATTAGATCTATCGTGCGCGCTTCAGACGTACTTTCGTTCGCGTTTCAACGTAACAGCGCCATAGAGAACTGGTTCAGAACAACAATCGGCGTGCGCCAAGGATGCCCACCCTCTCCAACACTCTCCAACATCTTCCTAGAGCGCATCATGTCAGATGCCCTTGAAGAACACCAAGGCACATTCAGCATAGGGGGTAGAGCAATCTCCAACCTCCGTTTTGCGGATGATATTGATCAGGGGCGGATCTCTCCATTGTTGAGGGGGTGTGCACAGTGCACTAATGCGAAGTGGCGTAGACACAAGCGCGAGCCTGCGAAGCAGGCGAGTGTACTAGGGGGGTCCGGGGGCATGCCTCCCCGGAAAAATTTGAAAATAATGGTTAAAATCTGTGCAATCTGGTGCATTTTGGGCATTATTTTAAGGACTGAAAATAGTATTGTTTTGTGCTAAAAGTCCTCTTTAAGTTTAGTCCCCCCCCCCCTCCCACACACACACACACACAAACACCCCTCTGCAAACTCTGATAATAAAATTTACAATTTAGCAGAACATCTTGCATAAAGGCTTATACAAAGACAGATAAAGT
>JBAHVR010000236.1:0-125000 GCA_036898135.1 Oncomelania hupensis | reverse complement strand
CATTCAATGAACAAACTATTTCACTTCTCTGGAAAACAAATGCATTCAATGAACAAACTATTTTTCTCCTCTGGAAAATACATATATTCAATGAACAAAGTTTCACACTTATCAATCTTCTTGAGAAATTATCTTGAATGAAGAAAAATCTAAATATTTACCCTACGGTGCCAGAATTCAGCTAAAGCTGATCAAAAGTCGAGGAACAACTCATCTTCTTGGCCCAACCACATCAGACAACATTCAGCCTCCAGCTAAACTGTCGTTGGCACCCCACAGAATAAGTTGCCTCGGAGATTGGGTAGAATCCTCCCTGTCCAGTCTAGATCTCTCTCCCAACTGATTGACAGTTTTCCTAACCGATTTCGCCTCAATTCCATTTTGCCAAGGTTACCATACTTTTATCATTACAACAACCAATGAAAACTTCACAGCGCAAAAAGTAACCTATCACCTCAAATATTATATTTTATCAAATTAATAGTTCACAACCTCTTTGCTTTCCCTAAAATTTTATTATTGGCATTAATCACAAACTTTCACACAAAAGAATCATCGATAAAAATCGTCCATTTTATTCTTTTCCAGGAATACAAAAAAATGGCGATTGACACGCAGCAAAATTGACGTCATGTTTCTAAATCTAGCACAGGCACTCTATAAAACAATTTGCACTTGGAAAATAAAATACTCGCGAGCGTTTCGTTTCGCGACATTACGCCCCTCCTCTTGAGCTGAAACATCCATGTTTAAGCTATTCTTTTACAAGTGCAATCGACTCAAATAGTCTGCGCCAACATTGTCTTTCCCTTTGATAACTTTGACTGTGAAAGAATACTGTTGCAGCTGGAGAGCCCACCTCATTAGCCGACCATTCTCAGTCTTGGTTTTCTGCAAATATGTGAGTGGTTGGTGGTCCGTCTCCAAAGTGAAATGTGTTGAATACAGGTACTGTTCAAATTTCTTGACAGCCCATACCACTCCCAAACACTCCTTTTCGATGGTCGAGTAGTTTTTCTCTGCACGGTTAAGCTTCTTGCTTGCATAGGCTACTGGCTGTAAACCTTGCCCTTGATCTTGCAGTAAAACTGCTCCCACTGCAACATCTGATGCGTCACTCCTCAGAGTAAATGGTTTGCTGACGTCAGGTAGCAATAACACTGGTTTGCTTACCAAGCAATCTTTGAGTTTAACGAATGCTGCTTCACATTTTTCATCCCAGGCCACTTTTTCTGGTAGACCTTTCTTTGTCAAATCAGTCAACAGAGCGCTGATTTCCGCATAGTTGCTGATGTATTTTCTGTAGAACCCCACTAGTCCTAGGAATGCTCTGACTTCCTTCTTTGTGATCGGTCTGCTGGCTGACCTGATTTTCTCAGTTTTGTCATCATCAGGCATGACTGTGCCTCCACCCACATGATGACCCAAATAGTCTAACTCCCCGAAACCAAAGTAGCACTTAGAGGGTTTCGCTGTAAGACCTGCCTCCTCCAACCTTTTCAACACAGCATCAATGGCCTCTACATGCTGTTCCCATGTTTCAGTGGCAATGATGATGTCATCAATGAAATGTTCAATATCATCACGCTTCAGAGGTTCAAGTAACTTGCGCATCATACGAGTGAAAATAGAACTCGCAGTCTTGATTCCGAATGGAAGATACGCGAAACAGTACTGTCCCATGGGTGTACTAAACGCTGTCTTCGGTTTATCCTCTTCTTTGACTGGTATCTGCCAATACCCTTTCGTCAAATCTATCTTTGACAAATAGCGTGCTTTCTGCAATTTTGCAAAGATTTGTGGCACATCAGGAATAGGTTCCGAATCGAACTCTACCTGCTTGTTGAGGCTTCTATAGTCAATACAGAAACGTATTTCACCATCCTTCTTCTTCGCCAACACAATCGGGCTATTGTAAGGCGACACTGTTGGTTCTATGACCCCCAACTCCAACATGTCAATGACCTCTTTCTTCACTGTTTCTACCTGCGCAAATGGTAGCGGGTATTGCCTCACATGCACTGGCTCTTGTGATGTAAGTTTGAATTCACATTCTTCGATTTTGCATTTCCCTGGTATATCTTTAAGCACATTTTCTCTCCTGTCGCAAATAGACAAGATTTCAGCCTGTCTGTGCTCGTCCAACTCAGGGTTGATCTTCACGTCTCTGGGACCTTCTTTTGCGTGCAATGTAAGCATGGGAAAACGATCTATGCCTAGTGCTCCCATCTCTTCATCGCACACATCGTCAACCACAACGCACACTTCCTCCTCATCTGTCTCCATGACCACCGCGTTTGGCTGTGCTTCATCTGTTCCTGTTTGCTTTCCGTCACGTTCGACGTACAATTTCAGCAAATTCGCATGCAGCAGTTTTTCATGTCCCCTTATTTTGATCCTGTAGTTGCAGCTGCCCACTTTCTCCACAACTGGATAAGGACCTTTCCACGTTAGCTGCAGCTTGTTGTGTTTTGCGGGCAACAAAAGCAAAACTTTGTCCCCGACCTCAAATTTTCTGTCTTTGGCCTTCTTGTCATACGCCCTTGTGTACCTGAGCGCTGCCTTGCTGAGGTTGTTCTTGGCAATCTCACAGGTTTTCTTGATTTTGTTCGTGAGATCCGTGATATGACTAATCGTGGATCGCACTTCCTCTCCTGCATCCTCATTTGTCCACACCTGACGTAGAACCTGCATAGGCCCTCGTACTTCACGCCCATACAACAGTTCAAAAGGCGAAAATTGCAAGCTTTCTTGCGGTACCTCCCTGTAAGCAAATAATAAAGCTGGCAAAAACTTGTCCCAGTCTTTGGGCTGTTCTTGACAAAGTCTCTTCATCATGTCCTTGAGTGTAGCATTGAACTTCTCTGTCAAACCATTTGTTTGCGGGTGAAAGGGTGTAGTATGGATCCCCTTTATGTTGAGAAGCTTGTTCACTCTCTCCATGATTTCGCTTGTGAATTGGGTACCCCTATCTGTGATCACTTCCTTAGGAATTCCCATCCTGGTCCAATAGATCCACAACGCCTCGCTCACTGTCTCTGCTCTAATATCCTTCAGAGGTGTCGCTTCTACATACCGCGTGGCATAGTCAACCATGGTCAATATGTATCGATGACCCCTGCTGGACGCTGGTAGTATCGGACCAATGATATCTACCCCAACTCGCTCGAAAGGTGTGCTGATAAGCGGCATGCTTTTCATCGGAACCTTCCTCGTGGCCCCCTTCCTCGTGCTCCTCTGACACACGTCACATGACGCACAATAACGTTTGACGTCACCACAGATACCCGGCCAATAGAAATCACGCCATATCCGGTCGCGAGTTCGGCGTACTCCTTGATGTCCTGCCATCGGTGTATCATGAGCCAATTTGAGCACATCTGATCGGTACCGTTCTGGCACTACCACTTGTCTACATGGTTTACCTTCACTCATGTAAACTCTGTACAAAATGTCCTTCTTCCACTCGTAGTGGGTTTCTTGCTTGATCCCTAGTTCTGCCCTTTCCCGAATCTTTCCTAAAGTCGGGTCTGCCTTTTGTTCCTTAGATAGATCTTCAGGACGTACTTGCCCTAAGTCAATCTGCTTAGGAATCCATGGCTTGGCTTGTGCTTGTTGCTTCTCCTGCAACCTGGTTTGTACCGGTGCTACAACTTGTTCCTCCGGTTGCTCTACCAACGGAAATAATGGAACTTTGACCTCAGTCCCGTCTGTCATCTTTCTGCTATTCCCTATCAGAACTTGATGCACAAGCATCTTCAAAACCAAAACACGCGTTTCTCCAACGAAAAACGGAGTTTCCAAATTCACCACAGCAATGGGCACTTTCTTTCGCTTGGATGAATCTGCAAGTGTCACGTTTTGATACTCGCCCGTATACTTGCTTGGGGAAACTAAACTTGAATCCACCAAGATGCTACTGGCCCCTGTATCCCTAATACCTTGAGCCTTTACTCCATCCACTTTCAACTCACAGTTTGGTTCATAGCCGTCTTCACTACATCTGTTACATGGTTTTTGTTCCTGGGTCACGTTGACCGCATTCACAACAGCTGACGCTAGGTTTGAGTTTGGTCTGTTTCTATTCACATTTGCCTTTTGGCAATCCCTCATCAAATGTGGGCCTCCGCATCGAAAACATCCCTTGAAGTTTTGCTGAGTCTTGTTCATTCCTGACGCACCCGCGTTGCCAGGACCTGTCGCTTGACCACTCACCCCTCCACTACGTCGTTGTCCCATGTTCGAATTCTGTGTCTGCTGGTTAACCCTGGGACGGTTATCCATTCTAGCACTGGGTCCAATGGGCCGCCTTGTTGCTATCGGACCTCCAGCATTCTGCGCTTCTTCATACGTTTGAGCATGGACCACCACTTCGTCCACACACGTAGGGTTTCTCTCCCTAATGAATCTCGCCTCCTCTTGAGACACTATCTCCAACATTTTGTCCATGAGAATTAAATCTTTCAGCTCACCTGATTTTCCTTCTTTCTCAGACAAATCCACCCATCTGTCCAAATACATCCCCATCCTGTTCCTACACTCCCTGATGCCTTCATGACTGCCCCGCTTGAATTCCTTGAACCTTTTTCTATATGTTTCAGCGGTCAGCTGGAAACGCCTCATGATCGCAGCCTTGACCATGTCGTAGTCCATAATTTCCTCATCAGACATCTCAGTGTAGACCTGCCGCGCTTGGCCTCGTAATTGACCAGACAGTCTTATCGCCCACTCATCCTTGTTCCAACCTGACAACGTAGCGATACGCTCAAACTGTTTCAGGTAGACCTCTACATCGTCCTTATCATCCAAATAAGGTACATTCACATTCAGACAGCTCCTCGCTGCCCTCGGCTCGGGATAAAAATTTTGATTTTGGTCCCCATCATCTGCAGTCCACTCTTGCGCCTTTCTCAACCCAAACTCGTTTTGCATGGCCATTTGTTCCAATTTTGCCTTGGCCTCTCTTTCTTCTCTCATAATGCGCTCTTCTCGTTCTTCACGTCGGAGCTGGTCCTCCCGTTGCTCCTGCCGTATCCTCTCCGCTTTCTCTTCCTCTTCCTTTCGGATCCTCTCTGCTTTCTCTTCCTCTTCCTTCCGGATCCTCTCAGCTTTCTCTTCCTCCCTTATCCTTTCCGCTTTATCTTCTTCTTCCTTTCGGATCCTCTCCGCTTTCTCTTCCTCTTCCTTCCGGATCCTCTCCGCTTTCTCTTCCTTCCTCCTATTTTGCACATACTCTGCCAGATCCTTATCTGTCAGACCCAGGATGATCCCATCCTGCTTGTAGGCTAGCAGCGGAGACTCAGTCTCCATCTGAACTGGTTGCTGCCTCGGCATCCTCCTAGCCAAACTTTCCCTAAACTAATCCTGTTTTACTACACGTAACCCTGGTAGATAAAACCACAGACTATTTAGGCCTCAAACGTACTCGCCTTTCCAAAGGTTAAAGTACTACAACGGATACGCCTGCGCTCTAGCCCCAAACGGCTATTCTGTCACAGCTATCCTTACGTGAACGGTTATACACTAATAACGCGATCACCGACGATAATCCACCACCTTTCAGATTATCATCCACGCTTAGTCTCCTGGTTAAGTAAAACGTCTAACTAGACCCACATTTACTAACCAGCACTACCAATTACCACAATTGGTTAAACTGTCAATCGGACACTACCGAATCTGACTTTCAGACCCTCAACTAGAAATAATTCTTGGTTAGAGGTTTGACCAGACTAAGCAACACAGAGCTAATTAGGTTGACCCCTCACCGATCAATACCTAACCTCTAGCCTGTCTTCGAACAACACTGAAACTACACAATGTTTTCGAAACATCCAACTTACTTCAAGTTTAAGCTGGAAAACTTACTTTCAAACTATGACCGATACTTTACCCTAAATTCTCCATCAGGATTATAAACGTCATAGGTTGCAGAAACTGTTCAGTCTAAGTATACCTTCGACCAAAACACTAGTACCTACGTACAAAAGCTATTGCAAACTCTGCAATCAAAGGTTCGAAATTTTGGAAAAGTAAAACTTATACCCAAAATATCTTTAATCCTACTACGGATAATACCGGTCTTCACTGCTCAACCGCCAGAATAAATAATTTCAAACGAGATGATTTCCCTGAAGATACTTGCACAGCTGGGTTCTCATACAATATGTAACCAGTGATGCACTAACATGTTAGCAGATATAATGCACATTTTATGTAAGCAATGACTAGCAACAACATAAAACAATATCTTACTTATACTGCTCTCTAATCATGCTCATGCAGACGTGCAACAATTACATCAAGGTAACCACAACTTGAAGCAAGAACTTATTATTATGGAAAAAATTATGAAAACTCGCTGAAGTGTTGAATTTGTAAAGTATTGGATTAATGGTGCACCTCTGACATTAAAAAAAAATGAATGGCTCGTTACCCCCTAGAATTTTCCCAAAAATTCTAATCCCGGACGAGGAACCCAGAATGTCGCAAAACTGGGTGTTACTGGGTGATCACTACTGATGAAGGACTTCCTTGACTTTCATGACTTACCCCAGAACATGGTTTTATTTCAATAAAAAAACCTAAGGTACACCATTTCATTCCAACACTTCACAAACACATAACACGTTTTTCCAAGTTCGATTATTTTATTATATTCCGTTCATTTTTCTTCGAAATCGGAACGATAATTTGGCGATACTTTTCGTCGTGGTTACCGAAATAAAGTTCACTTTTTTTTAATGTATTAACTTATCTTAGTTTTCGTCCTCGTTGAAATCGTTGACAAATGAAGAAATCCGAAATTAGGTGAGTTGGTGGAAAAGTTCGTAAGAGCTGGAACTTGACGTCGATGTCGCCGTTAGATCTAAAGGTTGTCCATGACCCACCAGTGACTTCTGTAGCCCTCGTTAACGTACAGTTCCATCGTAGAATCAGTCACCCCGATCATAAGCAAGACGTCAGAGAAAAATCCAGTGCCAGTCTCGAAGATGACATCGTCACGTAAGTCCAAGAAGGATAATACCACAAGATAAAAACACCTGCCGAACAAAACTAGTCTTAGATATTTGCATGAAAATTATTTCCATACAAACTTAAACTCCTTCAGGTCCGGCTCTGCTTGGAAAAACATGTTACGATTAATCAACACATCAGTCCCCTGAAAACCAACTGCATTCAGATGAACCAAATATCTTTCCCTGGAAAACAAATGCATTTCAAATGAACAAACTATCTCACTTTTCTGGAAAACAAATGCATTCAATGAACAAACTATTTCACTTCTGGAAAACAAATGCATTCAATGAACAAACTATTTTTCTCCTCTGGAAAATACATATATTCAATGAACAAAGTTTCACACTTATCAATCTTCTTGGGAAATTATCTTGAATGAAGAAAAATCTAAATATTTACCCTACGGTGCCAGAATTCAGCTAAAGCTGATCAAACGTCGAGGAACAACTCATCTTCTTGGCCCAACCACATCAGACAACATTCAGCCTCCAGCTAAACTGTCGTTGGCACCCCACAGAATAAGTTGCCTCGGAGATTGGGTAGAATCCTCCCTGTCCAGTCTAGATCTCTCTCCCAACTGATTGACAGTTTTCCTAACCGATTTCGCCTCAATTCCATTTTGCCAAGGTTACCATACTTTTATCATTACAACAACCAATGAAAACTTCACAGCGCAAAAAGTAACCTATCACCTCAAATATTATATTTTATCAAATTAATAGTTCACAACCTCTTTGCTTTCCCTAAAATTTTATTATTGGCATTAATCACAAACTTTCACACAAAAGAATCATCGATAAAAATCGTCCATTTTATTCTTTTCCAGGAATACAAAAAAATGGCGATTGACACGCAGCAAAATTGACGTCATATTTCTAAATCTAGCACAGGCACTCTATAAAACAATTTGCACTTGGAAAATAAAATACTCGCGAGCGTTTCGTTTCGCGACAATCATCATACGTCGTGTCTTGGGCAAAAAGACCTGTCGGGGCACAATCCTCTCCAGGCTGTTGGCCACATCCGAAATCTATGAGTATAGTGTGGCTCGCCTTGGCCCCGAGCACGTGGTCGTTGAACCTATAGTAACGTGAGAATCGTCCATCCTGGCCGATGACTTCTGTGTAGAAGACTTTTGCCAAGTGATGTCGTACTGACATCACCCCTGTTAGTCGCCTCTTACGGCACCCGGGAAACGTTGGGTCTATTTTATTCAGTGCCCGAACCCACAGGGCTCACATTGCACAAAAACTATAATCCCTCAACAACAAAAATAATAAAAATCTTGAATGGAAAAAATCCCTGCTGATCAAGACAAACAAAGGTTGGAAAAACAATAAATGCGGGTCATATTAAAAAAATGTCCCACAAAATCTTGTACTTGGTTACAAACTTTAATAGGTATGATTTCCAAACAATAGCAAAACTCTGTTCTCACAAAACCACCAACTACATATAATTTCACTTATTCTGAAAATACAGGCACGAGAGAGAGTAGTAGATGCAGGTTGAAGGTTGGAAGTGGATCACATTTTTACCTACATTTGATGTGTGTGTAAATATTATTGTCAAAACTAAATAAAAACTGAAGTACTGCTGATACTGTCACGACTGGAGTGACCAAGCTTTTAATATGACCAGGTTTCTAAACAACCATATACTTTTCTGGTTAAAATATAAATCTCAATGTACAATATTGGTGTCGCCAACCAATATAGAAAATCACCACCACATAGGCTCTTTCTTTGGGGTTTACCCGTTACACCAAAAGTTCATGTACATAGTTTTCTGTGATGAAGATTACACTCAAGCTTGTGATAAAAGCACACAAGCATGGACTGTAAGCTCACTAAATATAGTAGTTCTGAATATACTATATAGTACATGCATGGACTAGAACAATTCTGACGAAAACTAGATGCCTTCTCTAAATAAAACATAATAATGTTATCCTATAACCTGCGGAAAAAATGTGAATCTAGGTGTGAAATGTAGTATTAGTACACAAAGCAAAGACTTCTTCACATGCCTGAGTACTGTGAAGTAAAACTTTCACCTTTTTACTTAGCTCTGAATACCTGAAACACAAATATTTAAAAACAGAATTAGAGTGCCTTTAACAATCCGTGGTAAATCCGCCCCACTCACGTACTACAATGAAAAATATGTGTTGAAATGTCGCATGTTTCATTGTAGACCTCAACAGAAGTGCTCGAATTCATGGATTCTTAATTCAAGCAGAAACAATAACTATTTGTCTCGGTTTACAGTTTACCAGAACGGAAAAAGCTAGGTTAATTGCCAGCACTGTCTTGAAACTCGTAGTTCAGCTACCTGCAACTACCTGGCATTTTATTGACTCACATGCCTAGCAATGTATATATGTACTATGCAAATATGTGCGAGATGAGTCTTAAATAGTAAAAAAAAATGGCATTAAAAAAAACACAAAACTAAAAGGGCAAAGCCCATATGACTCACATCCTTCTTTTGAATCTTTCAATATTTAACTTGAAAATGAGTGTCCAGAAAAAAAGAAACGGTAGCATTAAAATGCAAATACTGTACCGACTGATTTTTCTATGCTCTTGACCTTGAGATGACGACCTCCGGCTGCAAATACACTCATGTACGATCAAATAATAATAACAGGCAATTTACAAAAATAAACTACAACAAGAGTTGTATACGCTAAAATAAAGTGACCTTGGGATGACCTTAACTTGTATGTGACCTCTTATGCTCATGTGTGATCAAATAACCAATGCTGTATACTATGGGTTATACCGACATTCCACAGTACGATAAACTATTTTGGACATGTTTTTGCAAAGCCTCAAATGACGACCTTCAAGATCAAAGCAAAAACGGAAAATATTTAAAAGGTCAATCTATAATCTTTAAATACTACAAGTTTGGACTTTACATCTCATAGTTTAGGGTCAAGGTCACTTCAAAATACCTATACTTGCCGACTTAGGACAACTTCAATGACCTTGACCTTGGAGTGAGTTTGACCAAATGTGCATAGTATCTTTTAAAAAGGTTAAATTTTGTGGAATTTTTTTTACCCTTTTTACCTTGCAGTGAAGTCATTTAACCACAAATCATTTTTTAGGTCTCATGGATATACACCCTTAAAAAGCTTGGTTGTGATAATTGAAATAGGTTCCGAGATATTAATCCACTTGCAAGTTTTGCACAGACAGACAGACGGACAATTTATTATTATTATTATTATTATTATTATTATTATTATTATTATTATTATTATTATTATTATTATTAATTTTTTGACTCATCTCGCACAGATTTGCAAATCATGAATTTTGTTGGGTGGGTGTACATAAACTCACATTGCTATGCATGTGAGTCAAAAATTGTATTTCCGTCTGTCTGTCTGTCCGCTGTCCGTGTTACGTTGAAACGTGAACGAAAGTATGTCGGAAGCGCGCACGATAGATCTAATCGTTTCGTTTTGCAAAGTATTCAATAATGGCGTTTATTTACCTTTGATTTGAGTTTGCATTGTTGTTAGGAAAGGCTTTGTATAACGTTGATAATTTGCGTTAGTCGATATTATTTGAGAATCTTCTGGATATGCGTGTTTACTCTTGATAGAAATTTCCCGATACATGTAGAAGCAAGAGGTCGTTCTGGAAGATATAAAAATATGTATTGACGTAAGTCAGTGATGACGATCTTTTATTCGATTGGTGGCAGTGCGTCATTTCTACGGTATTCGAAATCTTTCCGGAAAAGAGAGAGGTTATTTAATCGTGTGCCGAGATTGTTGTTGGGAGAGAAAAAGTTGTTGATAGTGATTTGGAAAGTTGCTGTGAAAGTTGTTGAGTTGAATTGAGAATTGTATGCAGTTGTTGGTGTGTGCTGAATAAAAGTGGAAAACTTCATACGTCGACTTTGTGAATTGTATGCTGTTTGGACGGGCTGTGTGAATAAACGAATCTGAGTTACACAACTATCAGGAATTCAAGCATCGGGGCTGAATCAGATACTGATAGAAAACACCAACATCAAACGGAGTGTAACATTTTGGGGGCCAAGCCGGGATTCACGCCATAGCCAAGGGTTCAACTGCTACAACAAGCGAGTCAACGTTACGAGAAGCAGTCATCGAGGGTAGCCGCCAACGAGTTGCGTCGAGAGGGGCCAACATACTGGGACTACATCCGATAGGTTCGGGTTGACTGCAAGGGCGTGTAGTCGCTGAAGAGTTGCTTCGTGAGCGAACAACAAGTCGGGACTACGTGGCTGCCGCAAGACTACGTCAAGGGACAGTCTCGGAGCTACATCGCCAGTGTTACAGCGAGCGTCGAGCGGACGTCGCGTCTACTTCAGCACAGGAGCGTATACATCAACACCAGCGTGGTGCAGCGTCGCATACGACGAGGACAGCGGGGCCTGCGTCAGCGAAGGCGACTAGTGACAAGCATCAGCGCTACTGCAGAAAGCGTGCTGTTCTAGAACAGTCTAGAAAGGTACAGCACAGTCAAGAACTTTCCAGAAAAAGAAAAAAAAAAGAGAACTCTACGGTCAAGAACTTTCTAGAAGAAGAACCTTCCAGAAAAGAACTTTCCAGAAAAGAACTTTCTAGAAAAGAACTTTCCAGAAGCATCAAGATGGCTGACTTCTGGCAGAAAGGGGTTGAACTGAATCTAAAAGGCAAGCAGCTGACGGAGTACGTCAAGTCTCAGGAGAGAACACGAGAAAGAGAATTGGAAGAGAAGCGTCTAGAAAAAGAAATAGAACTAGAACAGAAGCGTCTAGAAGTAGAAGAGCAGCGTCGCCGTGAAGAAAGAGAATTTGAACTGAAGCGTCTGGAAATTGAACAGCAGCGGCAAGAAAAAGAAGATGAGCGCAGGCGTGAGGAAAGAGAAGCTGATCGTCAGTTCCAACTAGAGTTGGCGCGCATCCAGCAACAGCAGCATGCGCCACAAGTTATCAGTGACAACACGGCTCCAAAATTGCCAGCTTTCGTCGACGGGAAGGACCAGATTGACAGTTATCTGGCGAGATTCGAAAGGTTCGCTGAAAGCTCTAATTGGCAACCTCAAGACTGGGCAATTCGACTGAGTGCACTTCTGACGGGGCAAGCTCTCGAAGTTTACACCAGACTGTCGAACGATGACGCCAAAAACTACGACGTCTTGAAAGAGGCCCTGTTGCAGTGCTACAACTTTACAGAGAAGGGCTACCGTAAACGCTTCCGTGAATGCCGGCCTAAGTCAGACGAGACGCCAAAGCAGTTTGTGGAGCGCCTGTCGTCATATCTACACAAGTGGGTGGAGTTATCAGGCGAAACGAAGTCTTACGACAGTCTCCATGACTTGATCGTGAAGGAACAATTTCTCAATGCCTGTCACAAGGACTTAGCGACCCACTTAGAAGAACAAAAGCTGCAGACGCTTAAAGATGTGACTGAGGCTGCTGAAAGATATCTCATAGCTCATGGGAAAACCCTGGGGCCACCCGGCGCGACGAAACATTTTCAGAAGACTGGAAACCATGTGAACCAGATCCAGGGAAGCCAGACGAGCCAGAGACAGACAGACTCCACGCCTCCTCCCAGGGAAGGGCATTCAAGGGGCTGTTTCACCTGCAACGCTACAGACCACAGAGCGGCTAACTGTCCTCAAAACAAAAGTAGCGGACAGCGGAGCAGTACGGACAATTCAGCGGCGGGCAACCGGCAGAGGCGGTTCTCCAATCAACGGCAAACCAGTAGATCTGACCATCAAGTGTGCGGCGGGAGCGTCATTCTTCCGAGTGAGACCAAGCGCACAGCTACTCCTGCGGACGTGCAAGAGTGCATGACCGATGGCCAACTTCTCCTTGCCAACGGAAAATCCATCCCCGTCGTCGCCAGCGCAGCGGTGACCGTACAGAACATGCCTGTTTCCAAGGGACGCGTCGGAAATCATGAAGTGACTGTTTTAAGAGACTCTGGCTGCAGTGGGGTCATCGTCAGAGAAGACCTAATCGCTAAAGAACAGTTCACTGGCGATTCAAAATGGACACTTATGGCCGACAGCAAATGTGTGAGAGCGCCAGTTGCGAAGATCCATGTCAACACCCCTTTCTACATAGGCGAAGTCGAAGTGGTTTGCCTGAAGAAGCCGCTGTATGATTTGATGATCGGGAATATCGACGGCGCGAGACGACCCGACGACCCCGATCCAGAGTGGAGTCCTGCCTCAATCCAACGCGTCGAAGTTGTGGAGGAGGATCCATTGCCGTTTCCCGATGGAGACCTTACAGGACTGCTACGGGACAATGTGGTTACTCCGGCTCAGCCCTGCCGACCAGAGATCGTCGGTGCCGTTACTACCAGGGCCCAGGCCAAGAGAGACAAGACGTCTACGCCACTGAAGGTCGCCGACAACTCTAAAGCTGCCATCGTGGACAGAGATAAGCTTATCCAGCTCCAGGGAGCTGATAGCACTTTAAACAAGTACAGGAACCGCCAAGACCACGTGACCAAGGGCAGTGGCACGGTCTATTTTGAGGTGAAGGCCAAGATCCTGTACAGAATCTTCCAGCACCCGAGGGTCAACGGAGGTAAACCACTACGTCAAGTACTGGTACCATTACCCTTAAGGCGCCAGGTGATGGAAGTAGCGCATGACTCAATTATGGGAGGTCACCTAGGCATCAAGAAGACGTCGGACAGAATCCAGGCGGTGTTCTACTGGCCAGGACTTCATGCGGACGTCAGCCGTTTCTGCCGATCATGTGACATTTGCCAGAAGACCATACCTCGAGGAAGGGTCCCGAAAGTGCCTATGCAGAGGATGCCTCTGATCGACCGACCTTTCAAGAGGGTGGCCTTAGACTTAATCGGCGAAATAAGACCTCCGAGTGAAGAAGGTCATCGATGGGTACTGACTTTAGTGGACTATGCGACTCGGTACCCAGAAGCAGTGCCTCTGAAGAAGATTGACACTGAAACTGTCGCAGAGGCGCTAGTGGACATGTTCAGTAGACTTGGAGTGCCTGAAGAAATTCTGACAGACCTCGGGACGCAGTTCGTTTCTGACTGTATGAAGGAGGTCAACAGACTGCTGAGCATCCGACATTTAACTACGACACCCTACCATCCAATGTGCAACGGGCTTGTCGAGAAGTTCAATGCTACGCTGAAGTCCACCCTGAAGAAACTGTGCAGCGAGCAGCCCAGACAATGGCATCGCTACATCAACGCCCTACTTTTCGCCTACAGAGAAGTATCGCAGGAGTCCACCGGCTTTTCTCCGTTCGAGCTGCTGTACGGAAGAACCATCCGAGGGCCGATGCACATCCTAAAAGAACTGTGGACGAAAGAAGTAGACACCCCAGAGGTGAAGAACAGCTACCAGTACGTGTTTGAGCTACGGGAGAAGCTGGAGCAGACTCTCGAGATAGCCAGAGAAAACCTGAAGAAGTCCCAAGACTGTGGAAAGCACTACTACGATCGTAGGGCTGTGAACAGGAAGTTTAAACCTGGCAACAAAGTGCTGGTGCTGCTACCTACTGATCACAATAAGTTGCTGATGCAGTGGAAAGGCCCGTACGAAGTGGAGACTGTGGTGGGAATCAACGACTACAAGATGAAGGTCGGTCAGCATTCCAAGATATACCACGCCAACCTCCTTAAGCTGTACGTGGAAAGGCCATCAGAGACTGTACACGCAGCAACAGCAGCTGTGACCGACGACAGCTTTGACAGCGAAGAACTGTTGGAACTGGGAGACTTCCACAGCAAAGAAGGCATTGATGATGTTAAGCTAGGACCAAGCTTGACGGAAGGTCAAAAGATTGAGCTCAAGGACCTTATGGGCGAATTTCCCCATAGCTTCAATGATGTCCCAAGCTCTACGACTTTGGTCGAACATGAAGTCCACACCCAGACCTGGAAGGAGCATCTGCAGACCTTGAGGGAGCTGTTCCACCGTCCCGCAGAAGCCAACTTGACCGTGAGACCCAGCGAATGCATTCTGGGAGCTGACAATGTCGACTGCGTCGGACATCCGACGGAAGAGGGAGACAACGGAGGATGCACTGACTCCAGGGAAGCCCACGAGATCACCGTCTTTGACCCTGGGCCGATGACAACCGCAACTGACGTGGGCGTCGTTACCTTGCGGATGAAAGAGCATTGACTGTGTGGACGAACTAAGAATATTGGTAATGACAGACTTGAAAATGAAAAACGTTGACTGGGTAAATGATCTATGAACATTGACAGTATCCAGAAAGACTTGCAGATGAGAACCATTGACTCTGTGTGAATGAACTGAGAACGTTGATAGTGTTCAGACAGACTGAAATAAGTTTTAATTCTGAACTTTGCTTGTGCATTACGTTTCAACGTTGTTGAAAGAAATTGGGTAAATTTCTTCTTGAGTGGGGGGTTATGTTACGTTGAAACGTGAACGAAAGTATGTCGGAAGCGCGCACGATAGATCTAATCGTTTCGTTTTGCAAAGTATTCAATAATGGCGTTTATTTACCTTTGATTTGAGTTTGCATTGTTGTTAGGAAAGGCTTTGTATAACGTTGATAATTTGCGTTAGTCGATATTATTTGAGAATCTTCTGGATATGCGTGTTTACTCTTGATAGAAATTTCCCGATACATGTAGAAGCAAGAGGTCGTTCTGGAAGATATAAAAATATGTATTGACGTAAGTCAGTGATGACGATCTTTTATTCGATTGGTGGCAGTGCGTCATTTCTACGGTATTCGAAATCTTTCCGGAAAAGAGAGAGGTTATTTAATCGTGTGCCGAGATTGTTGTTGGGAGAGAAAAAGTTGTTGATAGTGATTTGGAAAGTTGCTGTGAAAGTTGTTGAGTTGAATTGAGAATTGTATGCAGTTGTTGGTGTGTGCTGAATAAAAGTGGAAAACTTCATACGTCGACTTTGTGAATTGTATGCTGTTTGGACGGGCTGTGTGAATAAACGAATCTGAGTTACACAACTATCAGGAATTCAAGCATCGGGGCTGAATCA
Source organism: Oncomelania hupensis (assembly GCA_036898135.1). Lineage (NCBI taxonomy): Eukaryota > Metazoa > Mollusca > Gastropoda > Littorinimorpha > Pomatiopsidae > Oncomelania > Oncomelania hupensis. Next base: position 108,969 of record JBAHVR010000236.1, on the reverse strand, counting down.
GATACTGATAGAAAACACCAACATCGAACTGAGTGTAACAGTCCGCCTGTGCAAAACTTTATATTGGCTAATTGCTCGGAAGCTACCTTTACCTTTATATTATGTATCGCAACAAAACTTGGTAAGATGATGTATATTCACCAGGCCTAAAAAATTATCAGTAAATGAATGACTTCACTTCAAGGTCAAGGTTACAGGATAAACAAATATTAGTCAAGAAATGACAAATCTTCACAAAATTTCACTTAAATGTTTTAAAAATTAATATTGAACATGATTTTTTTTGTGCACGATAGATATTAATAACACGCACATACTACGCAAATTTGGTCAACCTTTGCGCCAGGTTCACTGGAGCTGTCCAAAATCGGTTCGTATAGGTACTTTGAAGTGACTTTGACCCTAATCAGCTGCACAGCACCAGACTTTCTGCCTTTTTGTATTTCCAGACTGGAAATTCCTTGAAATGGAGGGTGGGGTGGGATCAGAACGAAGCAAATGTCAATCTGTCGGTCGGCCTTGTTGGTGCGTCGGAAGCCATATTTCAAGAACCACTTAATGGATTTTGACCAAACTTCATAGGAACATTACCTAGGTTAGTGGCCTGTGCCATCATATTTGCTCTACCACAAAGTTCAAGGTCACTAGAGTCATTTTGTTGCTAATCACGTTTTGCTCAGTAGGCTTATCTCAAAAACTGCTGAAGCGATTTTGTTGAGTTTTGGTATACAGGCACTTCAAATCATGGGCCATCAGTTCACATGCATCTGGGTTGTAGGGCCTACTCATAAATGTAACGACAAATACCAGTGACAACGTCGTCTTCCGCGCATGAAAATGAAGCGTAGAAATCCTTGTGAAGCTCATCTTCTTTTATTAGATCTTCACTAAGTTATCAACCTGTATAATAATAAATTATCTGTGGATATGTACACTAGAATCTAAATAAATAAATAAATAAATAAAAAAGATGATATATTTCCGGTTTTCTCCAGAAACATTTATGATGCAGTGCAGTGGTGTTCCTAGGATTAGAGGGCAATAGGACAAAATGTCCTAAATCATAAAACTAATCGGACATCATGTCCTGACCACATAAAAGCAATAGGACATTCAGATTGTGAAACGAACCGATTAATGGTGCTTCTTTAAGATCGTTGCAGAGGAAGTATGCTGTCGGTTATTTCCCTTTCAAAAGTGTCGAGAGTTGCGGCCCTATTGTTGTTCGACGGAATGTACTAAAGAATGATAATAGTCTAGCATTGTCCACTATTTAAAATCGTTTTAACGGCTTTGACACTCCAGTTTGTACAGACGTTTCTTGCAGTGACCGCTCTAGTCATAATACTATCGGACAATGAGCGCTAATTTCGCAATAGAATCGGACATTTGACGGGACACAGGTGTTTGCATTCGGTCATTTTCCAAACGAATCGGACCGCTTTAGGGATGCAGCGGAAGGTATGTAACCTGATCGCATGGCGTCAAAACTGGGTTGCCGACCTGGTGCCGCAGAGATCTCACTAGGACGGGGTGGGCGACTGCCTCCACCCCCCCTCCTCCTCTCCCTCCCCCCAAATAAATAAAATAAATAAATAAAATTAAATTACATTTTAAAAAATAAAAATAATAATAATAAAATAAGGCTTTTTCTACCGTTTGTGTCCACTTGAAACTCAAACGGAGGGCGCCGACGAATTACAAACCCTCATAACAAAACATCACTTCAAACGATGTGAGCTCCAATTCACTGCGAATTTGTCCCAAACCTCAGTCACAAAAGCTGGTACGAATCTTCACAAAAATGTTCATGTCACGCCGGATACATACCAACCCTCTTGCGCGCTTTCGTTTGTGATGGTGAAAGCTACAAAGACGAAAAAAGAGATTAGCCTGTGGTCTTTCATGGGAAGAAGAGCAACAGGTAGTGACACAAATGCTTGACTTACAGTGACGATATACCAAAATACTCAGAAATAACTGGCAAGTGACGGCTGTTAAGATTGAGACGAGCACGAGGGTAACGAACATTTTGTTTTGCAAAACTTACAACAACAGCGTGTATTTACCCTTGATTTGATTCTGGGGTTGTTGCTAAGAAACTTTGTATAATGTTTTCGTCGGTCGGTATTGTTGTAGCAGAGTTGAGAACTTTCTGGAATAATTTGTTAATTACCGATCTAATGTTCGAGATCTATCTCGCAATCACTAGTAAAATCTTGTAGTTAGATTAAGTGTTGATTTGCGTCATTCTGAACTTTTCTACATTATTGAGATTGAGAAGCTATAAAAGTAACAGTAACTGAGTGGCCCAGTAGTGTAGTGGTTTGGGCACAAGCTAGCAATGTTTCATGTTAAGCAACATTGGGACGGCTTAGTTTGTTTGTTTGTTTGTTTTATTGTCTTCTTCATCGAAATGATAAGACAAAAAAAAGTTACCTTAATGCATGCAGTACGTGAATAAATAAATACATTGCGGCGGTCAGAGTTAATAATTATGCATCATATGAACTGGCCAATTGAAGAGGATATAAACGCTTTTGCCAATGCAATACAAATTTCAAAGCTAATGTCTCCTCTTTTTGCTAAATTTCTAGGCAAGGTATCTTTTACAATGTCGCACTGATATAATGCATGTTTCAAAGAAAAATTTTCTTTGCCCGCACACACACCATTTTTACAATACTTGGTTCTCACAGAATTCATATAAATGCGGTAGGCCATGCAAGTAACAGATCTGGGAATTCCACAATGTTTATCATACTGTTGTTTAAAATGACAACCTTTCTTGACCTCTTGAACTATCAAGTTTGAAACTTCTTCGACCGTCAATGGTAAAGACAAAGAGACCGCGTTTATACGTAAAGCACCGTTTCTTGCAGCTCGATCTGCCCAATCATTGTATCGAAAACCACAATGAGAGGGGATCCAACAAAAGTCTACATTTGTACCATTTACAATTAAATTATTAATGAGGTGTTTAATTTCAATGATAATGTCTGTTCTTTCTTTATAGGAATTGAAATTTAAAGCCTGAAGTACAGATTTAGAATCTACAAATATTACAATACTTAATAGATGAAATGTTATGCTCATGATTTTACTTAATGCCATTAAAATTGCTAGAAGTTCAGCAGTGAAAATCGATTTTCCCTTACCTAGATAATATGATTCGGAAATTTTTAAATCAGGTATAACAAAGGCCGCGCCTGTATCACCTGTCTTTAAAACAGAACCATCAGTGTATATTTTTTAGAGAAGATGAATATTTTTCTGCTAAATAAATATTAACATCAGATATGAGTAAGCTGGTATTTTCATTTTTTTTGCAGTGGAATAGTTTATATCATAACTTGCATTTTCAAGCTCCCAAAGAGGGATGGGTGAGATCAATTCTCTTATACAGAAAGTCTATATTTTTTAAATGTGTCTGAACTAAATCTTTTGTATAAGTTGCAATAGTTTGGAACATTTTAGTGTTTTGAGTTCTTTTAGGAAAGTTGACGTCTGATCTTAACTGCAATTCTTCCTCTGTGCTATTAAATACTGCAGCTGCTCTTATAATATATTTAGCGCACATCATTTTCCTCCATTTTTCTAAAGGAATAACACCTGCTACTTCATACGTTAAACTAGTTTTAGTATGAATGGGAACACCTAGTGCTAGTTTTATAGCTTTGCTATCTAAACTCTGTAATTTATTAAGATAGCAGGCAGGAGCAGAGAAATAAACTTCCTGTCCGTATGTTATTTTTGATCTAACAAGAGCACAAGCTAAGTGAACTAAAACTTTTGAATCTTGACCCCCAAGGTTGTCTAGCAATGATTTTCAACAAGTTATATCTTTTAACGGCTTTGTGTATTAAATAGTCAATATGCTTTTTCCAGTGCAACTTACAAGTTAAATAAACACCCAAAAAGTTTACTTCTTTAACATATTTAAGTTCTTCTTTGTCAATGAAAATGTGTGGCAGTTGCCTTGGTTCTTGACCATTATTAAATAAGATCATGCTTGTCTTCTCTTTAGATAATTCCAGGCCATTTAATCTCATATAAAGTATAATATTATTTATTTCATTCTGATAAAGTTTAGTAATATGTTTTACTTCAAAAATGGATGTTTTCTTTCTCAAGGAAACATTCATCCAGACCGCTATGTCATCAGCATACTGGACTAGGAATACCTTTTTACTTACATTTCTAGGTTGATTGATTTATTGTTGCTTTAGGTCCAGCGGACTCTTCCGAGCCAAATCAGGACCGGACAACCCCCGATCCGCATAAAAGATCTGCTGAAACAACCCCAGTGGGAAAATTGAATGCCCTCCACCGGCCAGTCACTTTACAATAAAGACATCCCATGCGGGGGACGGCTGAGGGTTTACCTCAACTACGCGAACCCCCGGTTACAAAAACAAAATAGAATACAAACATCATTATAAATCATCAACAAAACACATACATATAAAATGCCTATAGTGCTAAATAATACAATCATAGGAAGCCCTAGTGACCACCCGGCAGAAAGCGTCCAACACTCCCAAGCTGATCCAACAGACCTCATACACAAACAAGGAGTCTTGTCCAGGAAGAGTTTTCAAGAAAAAAGGTAGGTCATTGATCTAGCGAAGAAGAAGATAGTATAGCAGAGTGAAGGACAGAGCAGGAATGGGAAAGAGTAAATGAGGAAGACAGCGACAGTGGGAAACATTTCTAGGTAAATCATGAATTAAAATATTAAATAAAAGAGGTGAAATTAATGCTTCCTGAGGAATTCCCATGTCTGTTTTATGAGATGTTGAATAAGAATTACCAACTCTAACACTTATGTCTCTACCTGAAAGGAAACTTTTAATATAATAATACATGTGTCCAGACAATCCTATTTGTTTTAATTTCAATAATAATTTTGCATGCCATACCGTGTCGTAGGCTTTTTTCACGTCAAAAAACGTTGCTAAAATACTCTTTCTCTTAGAAAATTGTCTTTTAATTTGTGTAGTTAATTTAACAAGGTGATCTATAGTGGATCGGCCTTTTTGAAATCCTGCCTGATTAACAGGGATTATATGTTGTTTTTGACAATAATACGTCATACGTTCTAAAATTATCTTCTCCATTGGCTTGCTAACATGAGAAGTTAAGGCGATAGGTCTATAATTTGCTGGGTCTGTTCTTTGTTTGCCAGCTTTTAAAATAGGAATTTACAATTACTAGAGAAGACTTCCATATTTCCGGCATAGTTCCTCGTAACCAACACCTTTGAATGATTGTATGTAGTAGATGCAACAACTTTTCTGGTAAATGAAATAATAATATATAGGACATACCATCCAGGCCTACAGCAGATTTTCTTGGTCCTAGACTAAATAAAGCATCCTTAAATTCTTGAAAAGAAATATTTGCATTTTATGAACAAGTCATTGTCTGGAAATGGATCGTTATATTCATCTAAACACTCTTTCTTTTTTCTGTCATTATACATTTGCTGAGATAAAGTATATGAGCAGCTGACATTTCCAAAAATGTTTACATATGCTTCAGCTTTTTTAACCGGGGAGGGAAAAATATTGTTTTGTAATTTAACTGGACACTGTGGCAGCCGATATCCATTTTTCATTTCAGCAACTTTTTTCCAAGCCTTCGAACTGTCTTGTGAACTAGCTATTTCTGTTAGACAAAACTCTGTAAAGTATTTTTTCTTTTCAGCTGCAATTATTTTGTTGCATTCTATTTTTGCCTTTTTCATTTCTTCAAAAGACTGGATTGTTTTTAATTCTTTCCAGTTTTTGAATGTTTGTTTTTTCTTTTTAACTGCCGCATCACAAACTTCATTCCACGAAACGTTACCGTTTCTGGTTTTGTCTTTATCGATCTTCTTTTAGGAATTGAAGTACTATACTTGCTGCAGTGTGAATTCTTTCAATAAATTGGGAATATACAAAATTTATATCATCTACGTTTTCAAAATCAGTACTATATGACATCAATAAAGATTTGAACAAATCCCAATCTGCTCTGTCATAAACGTACTTAGGAATGACATCATCTTCTATGAGGTTGAAAGTCAATTAGTTAGTGAGGAGGATGTAAGCTTAGCATTTACTAAGTTAAACACTCGAAAGGCTGCTGGTCCTGACAAAGTTACACCTAAGTTACTAAAAACATGTGCTAACCAACTTGCTGGTATTTTTACTGTTCTGTTTAACATGTCTTTTACTCAGTCTGTTGTACCTACTCTTTGGAAGATGTCATGCATAGTACCTGTTCCTAAAAAGAATCCAGTCAAAGTTTTTAATGATCTTCGCCCTGTTGCTTTAACCTCTGTCACGATGAAAGTTTTTGAAAAATTTGTTCTTAATAAGTTATATGTTTTAGTATCAGATTTTATTGACCCACTGCAGTTTGCTTATAGAAGTAAGAGAAATGTTGAAGACGCTGTTCTTTTTGTCCTCAACAAAATGTACTCACATTTAGAAAATGCAAATTCTTGTGTCAGGCTTATGTTTTTTGATTTTAGTAGTGCTTTTAATACTATGCAATGCCATTCACTTGTTCAAAAACTAGCAGGCATGAATGTTGATATTAGAACTATTCTATGGATTTTTGACTATCTTACAAATAGACCTCAGTTTGTCAGAGTTCAAAACAATTCCAATTCTATTGTATACAATTCTGATATTATGTTGACTAATACAGGAGCCCCTCAAGGAACTGTTCTAGCACCTTTTTTGTTTTCTTTGTACACCGCAGACCATAGACAAAAGCACGAATCCTGTCCCATGATAAAATTTGCAGACGACACAGCACTCTCTGGTCTTATTACTAACAACATGGACAACATGTACAGAGATGAAATAGATAGCTTTGTCAACTGGTGTGATTCAAATTTTCTAGATCTTAATGTAAGCAAAACAAAAGAAATGATAATTGATTTTAGGAAGGGAAACAAGTTTGATTTTAATCCTATCTTTATCAAAGGAGAAGAAGTAGAGAGAGTGCATGCATATAAGTATTTAGGTGTGGTTATCGATGATAGATTCACTTGGAAAGATAACACAAAATACATTTACAAGCGACTGCAAAGTAGAATGTTTTGTTTAAGAAAACTGAGATCCTTTAATGTAAAACAGGAAATTTTACAGATGTTTTATACAGCTGTAATAAGAAGCATCATTTCTTTTGGAATCTCATGTTGGGGAGGAAACGTATCACAAACAGAAAAACGAAGATTGGACAAACAGATAAAAAGGGCTAGTGGGGTGGTTGGGAGGGAACAGGATGACATAGCGACGATACATAGCAGACAAGTGACAAAAAAGCTGACTGCAATTTTGGCTGACAGTAACCATCCACTTTTCTTGGAATTTGACTCTCGACGGATAGACAGGAGTGGACGTTTTAGGGCACCAGCGGGAACATCAAATAGGTACAGGAACTCATTCATACCACTTGCCATTCAAGCACATAACACACAAGTCGGTAGGTCTTACTAAACATACTCTACAACTCTCATGCAGCTTAGTTAGTTTCATTATTATCTGTTCTTACGTTAATCCGTTTTACTGCTTAATTGAAATATCTGCATTATGAAAATATGTCCATGTGTTTGAAGATCATTAATAATGTATAAATATATGTGTGTGTGTAAAAGAAGAATGAATGGACATGTTTAATTGACAGACAATGTAATTTCCATGCTTTTGGATTAATAAAGTAATATCTTATCTTATCTTATCTTATCTGCGTTTCAACAGGATTATTTAAGGTTGTAACAATAGGCAAATGGTCACTGCCTAAAGTATCACACAGAACATTCCACTCACAGTCAATAACAAGATCTGGGGATACAAGAGTTAAATCAAGCGCCGCAGCTCGGTGAGTTGAAACGTCAGGGATGCGCGAGTCACTTGCCCACCATTTAACAAGACCAAATTAGATTCAACAATAGCATCAACAAATGTGATATCTGATGTATATGTACAGTCATTGTCCCAGACAGGCGAATGAGAATTAAAATCTCCAGTAATTATCCAATTTTCTGAAGCATCAACAAATCTTATCCAATCAATCGTATTGGCATTAGGTCTTCTTGGATAATATATTGACAAAATATTAAGACTGAAATCCTTATTTACTTTAAATTTAACACAAGCGGAAAATATATCAAATATATCAGTTAGCTCTTTTGGTATCGGAGATGGGTTCAAAATGTAATCCATATCATTCCGTACATAAATCGCACACTGAACTTTGTTCCTGCTGAAATTCGTTACTGGTGGAAAGTAGAAGCCTTGCAACTTTCGTAACTTTTTATAGTTGACATTCATTGATTGTAAAGATAACACATGATGATTATTTTTTTATATATGTTCACGTAGATACTGTAGATTTGTAGCAATGGATCGACAGTTCCACTGAAGAATAGACAATTTGTTTTCTTTTTGTTTCATATTAACTTAATAGTATCAAGAATAAAAAAACTCAAACAATAACAACTATATGCAATAAGATGAGTTCTTGAACTGGCTTAAATTGAAAAACAGCGACGAATTGTTCTTTGAAAGCCATATCATTTCTGGAACCGAACATCAGTTAGTACCATTTCACTGGGAACACTGGTCTGGGATCTGAATGCCACCTGCCTCGGAGGTCATAATATCCAGGGCAGTCACTTGCCCGGTAGTTTCGAGCAAGTCTCCTTCAGCTGGGTTTCTTCCACAGAAGACCTTGTAAAAATCTACCAATGTTTCCAGCTAGGATACTTGATCCTTTTCTGTTCGGGTGGACCTTGTCTCTTAATACGTAAGTTGGCATGTTGTCATGGTTTACAAAAACAACATTTGGCTCATCCAAAAGTTCAGAGAAAGATAGCGCGTTGAAAATGTCTCGTTTGGACCGCAGAACTGTATCCTTTACAGCCGCAATCTTACTGACCACGATTTTAGTGTTTGGGTGCTTCAAAGCCACGGTCTTGATCGTTTTCACGAATTCTGAACTTGCTGACTTAGGGTCTTTGTCTTTAAGATCATTCACACCTACATGAATGACCACTGTTTTTAGATCTTGGCTGTTGATATCTTGTTGCTGTTGGGACGGCTTAGTACTTGAATGGTGACCATACATGGAATACATTCACCAAACGAAAAAAAAAATAATTAAAGAATGAAATTAGTGCACGACACACCCCGGTTCATCCAGCTGTGAATGGGTCCCTGGATCTGTTTAGAACCGGTGTCACATCCTTCAAGTTCCGGGTATCCTAGTTTATCCGACCGCGTTTGCGCATGCGCTAGGTCATGTCGGGCCGGCCTTTTCACGAAGTTCTTAGGCGTCATAACCCTAACCCTAACCCAAACCCTAACCCTAACCCTAAACTCTTAACTCTAACCCAAACCCTAACCCTAATCCTTACGAAGACTATGATAGCACTGTGCGCATGCGTCGAATTTTGTAACGCGTCGACCAATCAGAATGCTCCCATTCGCTCCCAGCCCAGCTAAGATACTAGGAACTGTGAGGATGTCACACCGGGGAAGGAAAAGCAGTTAAGGAGATAGGCACCGCCCTCAGTAAGCTTGCCTAGAAAAGGGAGGTACCAAACGTCTCTCTCCCCAACGACCGAAAGGTTACGGGAACACCTTTAATGCACTGTCTGCTTGCAAGAAGTGATTTTCGGCAAGCGATCTTGTATGCAGTTGGTGTTTGCTGAATAAAGTTGGAAAACTTTAAACGACGACTTCTGCCTTTTTGCTGTGCAAAAACGAATTCGAATTACACAAGATTCAAGCACCGGAGCTGAATCGACCATTGATCGTTTAAAACAGACAAGGAGGTGGACCTTCCCGGATCTAGTTACCTCTGTCCAAAGTCGTCGGTTCGCCTTGGAAATCGGTTCGAACGGTCTTTCTGCGTTATTTTGAACTCATGGTTGTTTGATGTTGAATTATTACAGTGTAGATAATCTGACTCATCTTTAAGACAGTATACAAAATATGTAACACGATTACTAAAACTCAGTTGTGATAATTACACCAGAAAAAATTTGGTTTTGATGATCACCTACCTACAAATAGGGTCACAGTTTATGCTGTTCCAACGCACTACATATTGGACTTTATAATTTTGAAATTCCAGGGCCGCTGGGGCTCCGCAAATTGATCTTCTAGAAACTTTACATAAATAGGAAAATGGTTACTCCTGCAGAGATCCAAATGAGGTTTCCAATCCAGTTCCCCAAAAAGGGAAGTGTCATAGATGGTCATGTCTAAATTAGAAAATGTTCCTAAATGGCTCCAATACGTAAGGGAATCTGATGTCATAAATTCTCGGTGCGTGTTATAGAATAATTATCTTTACTCTCAGAAGATTCCTACAAACTGATATTAGTTTGTAAACAGTTTTTAATGTTCCAATTTCACGTATAAGCTTACACGTATTCATCAAAAGGCCTTTCTTATACAATTACACAAGTTGAGACAGAGAGATAAACTTGAAACACTGAACACGTAAAATACACAACAGGTGGAACACAACACCGATTTACGTTTTGCAAATTTTATGGTTATCTTCTTTCTCACATAAGGTAGTAGAATATTAATTAAAACGGAATTCAAGAGAACTATATTCACGAAAACTATAAGTCTAGGAGTAATAAAATAAGTAGCTGAACTGTAATAGGATTTTATCTCTCTCTGAAGCAATCCGTTCCAGTCTAACAGACAATTACGTTTATCAAATTATGAAAATAGGTTATGCATTTACACAATTAGTTTCAGTATTATATTTCCAGCAAGTAAATCATAAAATATAAATATTCAAATTACCGTGTCTGTCATGAACAGAATCCAGAATCACCACAGTGAAAATTAGAAGCATTCACTCTTTTTTTTACAGTCTTATCTTTCACTCCACTATTACTCTATCCTAGTCCTATTTCGTCCATCCAATCACAGACACTCTCAGATGCATACGAGAACAGCCTTCTGTTTGTTTGTTTGTTATTAAATTATCGTCCCCAAACACTCTTGCGTATAGAGAACAGTTATTTTGGCTGGTTGTGGTAAGTAGATTAACGTCCCCGGACACAATGAGTATAGGGGATCATCTGGTTGTGCATTGCATTAGGTAAATTAACGTCCCCGGACACATAGCGTATAGGGGACAAATCTAGTTGTGTTCTCCAAACAGTCTTTATATAGCTGAATATCATCACCAAAATATTAATGAACTAGGAAATATAGTACCCACGTGATGTATACACAAATGTAAATAGTTGCCAAGTCACCTCGTGACATCTCAATTTAAAAAATAGAGGCTGAGGTCATCGACAACATTCTCCTAAATTTTGCCTTGGGAATTCTGATGGTTACTTCCCCATTTGGGGGAGTGACCGTTCAGATCCCCAGCAATCACAAATGGAGATGGGAGTTGGTCTATTAAGTTTATTACAGGGAGGGCCTATAAAATGTTATCACTTTTTAATCGTAAGTAAGTTGTTGTTTTTTTTTAATGACAACGTTTTCGAAAATGTTATTTACAAAACTGTCCAGATTAACATTTGATACCAATTATAATCAATTTTTTCAGTGGATTTCCTCAAACAATTTTTTTCCTGGAGATAGCCTTATTTCATGGCGCACAGACAACTCATGACCTGCCTACTCCCCTGATCTTTCTCCCGCAGACTACGTCCTGTACATTACATTACGTGATTATTGCTTTAGGTCACTACTTCCTGTGGGGGAACATGAAGGAGAGAGTGTATTACAACAACCCACAGACCATTGGGCCCTGAAGATCAACATCCGTCAGGAAATTCGGAGAATCTCACTTGAGATGTGTGGCAATGTCATCACAAACTTCAATGTGCGTGTTGCAGCTGTAATCCAGAAAAAGAGGGGCGTGGATTGAGCATACCATCAATTATTAAAATGTGTACCGAATGAGTAAAAAAAAAGTGGGAAATCTTTGGTATCAAACGATAATTTGGTGCTTCCGTGACATTTCTGTGAAGAAAATTTTCGAAAACGTTCTCATTGTAACAATTTATGTACAATTAAAAAGTGGTAACATTTTATTGGCTCACCCTGTAAGTCAGCTTTACATATGGTTTTTGGAGGGGATAAATATAAGAGCAGACTGTTACAGTTTTTTTGAAAGATACTCGAGCAGCAGTTGCCTTAATGGGTGTGGTCAATGTAACTAAGCTAAATAAAATGTCTGACCGAAAACATAAAGCGTTCCCACGAGAAACATTGGATTGCAATCAAGAGTATCCAGACAGTTGAAGTATTTTATCTGGACTCAGAAGCGTTTCCTGTAGACTGTGGGAGGAAAGGGGTGGGAGATGGGGTTGGGGGGTGTCTGATTTAGCATTTCACTTTATTTTTTGCTTTGCTGTAAAGCACTTTGGGCTGTAGTTACTTACTTAATGTCCGTCACCCCTGCCAGGGTATGGGCCGCCAGCAACAACTCTCCAGAGTCCTCTGTCCTGTGCCATTCTTTTTAACTGACTCAAGGTATAGCCCATCTTGGTGGTGTCGACCTCGAGGTCGCGTCACCAGGTATTCCTTGGACGGCCTCTCTTTCGCTTTCCCTGGGGGTTCCACTTCTGCGCCTGCCGGGTAACGTTCGTTGCTGGTTTGCGTTATGGTATGCACTATCTAGCCCCATCTCCTTTTCCTGATTTCATCTTCAGCATGGAGTTGGCGGGTCCTTTCCCAAAGGTTGCCGTTGCTGATGGTGTCGGGCCAGCGGATTTGGAGAATCCTTCTGAGACAACTGTTGATGAAGGTCTGGACTTTCCTGATGGTGGTCTTGGTTGTTCTCCATTTCTCTGCTCCATACAGTAAGACTGACTTCACATTGGAGTTGAACAGGGATCTTGGTGGCCAAAGAGAGCTACGATCTGTAGTGAGGAATGTTTATTATTATTATTATTATTATTTTTATTATTATTATTATTATTATTATTATTATTATTATTATTATTATTATTATTATTATTATTATTATTATTATTATTATTCCTATCCTATCCTATCCCGTAACTCTGAGGTCGTTGGGGCACCACAGATTATCGTTTAACCAGTATACTCCATCTTTCTCTGACCTCAGCATTCCTCATGGCTTCGCTCAATGTCAAGCCAGTCCATTCTCGAATATTGTCCTCCCACCTCTTTTTCTGTCTCCCTGTTCTTCTACCTCCTTGCACTGCGCCTTGCAGGATGGTCTTTGCAAGGCTTGATGATCTGGTGACGTGGCCATACTATCGGAGTTTCCGTTTCTTCACCACTGTGAGCAGGTCATTGTGTTGTGAGATCTCCATATCACGCCGCTCGCCAGCAGAAGTTGCAGATGAGACCATGACTTCGTCCAGCATCGGCGGCAGGATCATTCGACGATGCTGTTTGAAAGGTTATTCGCCATACAGGTTTGTTAGTGGTAAAATCCGGCGTCTTCTCTGCTTTTAGAGAAGATATCTTCAAAGTCGTGGAACAAATTCTTGCCTGTGATGATCTGCTGCGGCGACGGAAGGTCCTTGTCAAATGCTGGGATCTACAACCAAACGGCTTCATCTTCGATCAGGGATAGCATCAAAGAAAAGAGAAAAAGAAAATTAAAAGAAAAAATCTTCAGTTATTATTTTTTTTATGTGTCCGTTTTTAAGAATTGTCGTTTATTTTGCATGCTTTTATTTATTTAAATGCATCACAAATGATTGTTTTGATTGATTGATTGTTGCTTTAGGTCCAGCGGACTCTTCCGAGCCAAATCAGGACCGGACAACCCCCGATCCGCATAAAAGATCTGCTGAAACAACCCTAGTGGGAAAATTGAATGCCCTCCACCGGCCAGTCACTTTACAATAAAGACATCCCACGCAGGGGACGGCTGAGGCTTTACCCCAACTACTCGAACCCCCGGTTACAAAAACAAAATAGAATACAAACACCATTATAAATTATCAACAAAACACATACATATAAAATGCCTATATTGCTAAATAATAACATCATAGGAAGCCCTAGTGACCACCCGGCAGAAAGCGTCCAATACTCCCAAGCTGATCCAACAGACCTCATACACAAATAAGGAGTCTTGTCCAGGAAGAGTTTTCAAGAAAAAAGGTAGGTCATTGATCTAGCGAAGAAGAAGGTAGTATAGCAGAGTGATAGGACAGAGCAGGAATGGGAAAGAGTAAATGAGGAAGACAGCAACAGTGGGAATTTAAAGCAATAAATTTCCATTTACGTTTACGTTTTCTAGATTAACGTCCCCGGACACAGTGTGTATAGGGGACAAAAAATTTTCCAGAAAGTGGGGACACTATTTATACTGAAACCCCCGGCACTCCAACGGGGGTATTGTTGCCGCAGTGAATCGGTCATGCCTATAAAGGCAAGACAGGTTTTCAACTGGGGCTTTCACTTTTCCCTTTATAGGTTAGAACAATCTACAGTGGCAAGATTGCTCATGACCCCAAGGGGTGCATCACAAATGGCCGTACATAATTCCTTTGATGGTAATAAAGATTTGTTGAATTGAACAAGAAACGTGACAATGCATTTGATCTATGTAATTTCTAAGCGAGGAGGGATTGGCTAAGGGACGCGGTCTACTGGGATCCTCTTTTATGTATTTTCTAATAGATTTGACAATTCATCACATTAACAATCTCGTAACTGTACTTTTCTGACATGCACTAAATTATACTGATATGCATACACATAAAAGCATGACTGTTACATTGAATAAAGTCATTTGTTATAACAAGAAAAAATACACTTGTAAACTATAAATAATAATATAATAATGTTCAGATTCACATTGGATTAAATTTACAAGTCGTTTATATTTACATTATGGAACTAGCGTACATGCCCACAGAAATGTCGTTTATATTTACATTATCATACTAATGTACGTATCCACATATATGTCGTTTATATTTAGATTCTAGTGTACATATCCAGAGAGATGTCGTTTATATTTACATTATCATACTTAGTGTACGTACCAACAGATATGTCGTTTATATTTACATATTAGTGTACGTACCCTCAGATGTCATACTTAGTGTACGTACACCCATGGTTACTGGCAGAGATCAGTTGAAGGGAAAGACTCAATTCAATATCACTTCTTGTGGTTTACACAATAATTATCTCCCTTACTTTGACTCTTGCTTATTGGTGATTTTGTTGATGGTAATAATACTAAAAACTATATATTCAGGCCAGATATAACTAGGAAAACATTCAGCAATGAAGTTGATGCATTTAAAGTATTAAACCATAGAATTAATAAGTATATAAAATATAATAGCAGCAAAACATGACACATTTTTCTTTAGATGAGAGTATAAACCGAGGTCTAGTCTGCAAACGCACACATACCATCCCACAGATCCTGATGCTCATATCCTAGACAGGTGAGTGCCGGTTACACAAATAAACCCAGTAAGCACTAGGTTTCGTTTCTCCACACCGGTTTGCACAGGATTGTGCTCAGTTGCCTGTTCCTCAGACAAATGCAATGCGCCCAAAGGCTGCAAGTGGGTGCCTCATTAGAGCCTGTACTGGCCAGCGCCTTGATCAGCACCTAAGCTGAAAAAGCAATATAAAATTGAAAAAATAAATAAAATACTAAATGTATTTTAAAAAATATGACATTCAACAAATCAATATTGGACAAGGTGGCTAACCAAAAAAAATCTATATATGTTACAGAAAGAACCCGTAACCAGGGATTACGCGTAATCCCTGAACATTTTAGTGAATACGTGTAATCTCTGCTTCAATCAGGGATTACAAGTATTCCCTAAAATTTCCAGGGATTACGCGTAATCTTTGAAAAAAAGCCCATACTTTTACACGTTTTTACTGTTAAAAATTTTAAAATTTAGTGAATTCACGTAATTTCCATCTATGAACTTAGTCATTATACATTGGCATAGTGAGAGCCAACTCAATTTCCACAACATTATTAAAAATTAATTTCCTAAATAGGGTTCATTTTGTATGTGTTATGAACAAGTTCTAATCCTGTTGTGCAACATGACAAAGACATGAGTAAATGTAACTGAATAGGTTCAGTTTTCAAAAGTGTTTAAGCCAAAGTTCTACTTGTTTCTTCATTCTTTCTCTTCTCTAAGCATTATGAATTGCTACAGTGAGAGCCAACTCAGTTTCTAGAACATAGGCTACATCAAATTAATTTCCTAAATAGGGTTCATTTTGTATGTGCCATGAACAAGTTCTAATCCTGTTTTGCTAACTGACAGACATGAGGAAATGTAAAAATTGAATAGATTCAGTTTTGCAAAAGTGTTTACTGTTTAGGCTAAAGCTCCACTTGGTTCCCTAATCTTCCTCTTCCTTGAAATAATCAAAGAGATCAAAAAACGCTGTCGCGAGGCAGCTAATGCCCAAACTTCTCAAGCAGAAAGGATGGTGAAGAGAAGCCGAGTAGTTCTGCAAGCTGGCATACCAGGAGACAACGCTGCTGTGCCAGTTCCGTTGGTTGATCGAGGGAGAGGCAATGCGAGGAACATTCTAGGTGTTATTGTGGAAAGACGAGAAGACACTGATCAATACAGAATAGCTGTAAAAGCTGGTGTTCTCAGTGGTTTGTACTCTAGGAATCAATTTGATTTGTGTCCTCAGCGCCTTCTAAACTCTGAAGACATGAATACTGACAGAACAGTTTCACTGCGCTCAGCAGTAATTTCTCTGTCAGCTTCAGGTGGGCAAGGCTTCACAAGATGCAACTGTTCTGGCCCCAAAAAGTGTCAGACTAAGCGTTGTAAATGCTTTAAGGCCAAGCTTTAGTGCAACTCACGCTGCCATAGTAGCCTCAATTGTTGCAACAAGTAAAATGTCAATGGTTTTAGTATCAGTCTTCTTTGTTCAACCGCCAGAAAGATGTATGTAAAAGATATAGCCTAGTTTGTTGAATTGAACTGCTTGTGTAACTAACAAATATACTGGCTCCAAAACGTGCTAAAGGCATTGTAAATGCCAAGCCTTCATTCTTGTTACAAGTAACAATCTGAATATTATTGTCTCAGAGAGTTCTCTCAACTTTCAAGCTACCAAAGAATACGTTTTAATGAAGATTTTTAAAAGATATTTTAAGTTTTATAATTTTATGTGAGAGATGATATGTTTTCTTTAACTTTTAATATTAAAATCTGTATTTTGTAACATGCCTTCTTTGTTTGCATTGTGTGCATCATGAATGACTTACTGTGTGAATGAGAATGTACAATATTTACTAAAATGTCCAATATCTATGGAAAAACAATCACAATGACACTTTAGGCCTATATGAGCATCGGGAAATACACGTAATCACTGGGACCTTTTTCCAGGGATTACGCGTAATCACTGAACAGGGATTACACGTTTTCACTAAATTGTCCAGGGAATACGCGTTATCCCTGGTTACGGGTTCTTTCTGTAACATATACACAGCTGAAAGATAATTAAGAATGTTTAACAGTGTTCATTTTATTGGGAGTGTTATGAGTCATCTTTATCCTAAGAAAGCAAAAAAAAAAAAAAAAAAAAAAGATAGGCCACTGAAAGATCTGCAAGCAAAAAAATTATTAAAATCATCTCAACCAATTTAAGAAAGAGCGCAATATGTGTATAAGAAAATGGGGAGGCACAATAGTTTTGCCCTTTGAGAAAGTACTAATACAAATGACATAACATGCTTAACAGTAGTTAAAGTATTTGCAAAGTAAAAATGATGAATTTCAGCAAGAATTATTTGATAAGAACAGACAAAAAGGGGTGTTTTGAACAAACACGTTAAATTCGGGGCGACGGACCAATTGACTGACCGACAACTGGACTGCTATTACAGGATGATCCGTAATTTGAAGTAGGCCACAAATAAACCCAGTAAGCACTAGGTCTAAGTAGGACACAAATAAACCCAGTAAGCACTAGGTCTAAGTAGGACACAAATAAACCCAGTAAGCACTAGGTCTAAGTAGGACACAAATAAACCCAGTAAGCACTAGGTCTAAGTAGGCCACAAATAAACCCAGTAAGCACTAGGTCTAAGTAGGCCACAAATAAACCCAGTAAGCACTAGGTCTAAGTAGGCCACAAATAAACCCAGTAAGCACTAGGTCTAAGTAGGACACAAATAAACCCAGTAAGCACTAGGTCTAAGTAGGCCACAAATAAACCCAGTAAGCACGGGGCCTAGAAAACCGTAACAAAATCACTTCAAGCGATTGGGAAATATTGAGCAAACGTGTTTAACAACCAAATTACTCCAGAAACCCAGACTTCTTGGTAAAATATGTTGGCATGGGAGGCATGGAGACCACTCACCAACATTACGTTCCTATCTAAAAAGTCTGGTCAAAATCCGGTCAGTGGCTCTTGATAAATAATGTCCAAGGGACTGACCGACATTTAATTTAGCTCATTCTGATTCCCAATTATTTCCAAATAAATGTAAATATTACAAAAAAAACTAAACAAAAATGTCATCTATTGAGGAAAAAAACAACTTAACAGCAAACATTTTGGGTTTAGAATATGAAAATAAAAGGTTATAGCTGCTAACATGGTTTTGACACACACAAACACACACGCACGCACGCACCTTTGCTGATTAAAAGAACTTTATCATCTAAAATATATTAGAAATAAATGTTTTAGAATTAAACAATAAAGGGTTGGGTTAAAACAGGACGGTTATGTTGATGAGGTGG
Source organism: Oncomelania hupensis (assembly GCA_036898135.1). Taxonomy (NCBI): domain Eukaryota; kingdom Metazoa; phylum Mollusca; class Gastropoda; order Littorinimorpha; family Pomatiopsidae; genus Oncomelania; species Oncomelania hupensis. The sequence goes on along the minus strand of JBAHVR010000236.1, from coordinate 90,227 downwards.
TGGTGATAGCATGCCATGGACTTTCATTTAAGATCGGTTATTTGAAATAATGTAACGTCAGTATAATTTACAACAAAAGAAGAAAAAACGTTTCTCTAAATTAAGTTTCTCTAATGGAAGTCTGTGTCTGGAGGAAAAGGTGGTCGAGTGAAAAATGTAATAATAATAATAATAATAATAATAATAATAATAATAATAATAATAATAATAATAATAATAATAATAATAATAATAATAATAATATCTGACTATTACAAGATGAACATGTTGTAATATTATTCCAGTTAACAGTGATTAATTGTACAGAACATGAAAAGGGTGAGTGTATATAGAGAAATATGGGGATAAGGAAGGAATAACGTCCTGCACGTTGCGTTAGCGTTAAGAACGAATTACCACGCTGCCACCTTGACAACAATGACCATCATCATCATATCAGGTATTGTTATTAGGCTATATGTGGATGGATGAATAACGAAGCTGTCCTATTACGTTAGCGTTAAGGACGAATTACCACGTCGCTACCTTGACAAAATGATCGCCATCATCATATCAAAACCTATATGGGGATAAGATGTGTACCGTACCGCGAACAAAAATAACAACAACAAAAAGACGAAGAACATTTAACTATTCTACTAATTGCGTCTTATCGTTCGATGAAGAAGACGTTAATAACATTAATTAAAAATCAGCCAATTATGCAACTTATTACTAATAATAGTTAATTGTTCTTCGTCTTTTGTTGTCATCTTTTCTTCCGCCTTAGGGAAGACGGCGGGAAAAGCGTTTGCGGAACGGAAAACGATGCTTAACGTCCTATTGCATGAGCGTTAAGGACGATCACCACGTCGCCACCCTGACAACAATGACCATCATCATCATATCAAAAATAAGATCCAACGGATCTTTTTTGACATTATAAAGCGTTTGCCGGGATTTTGTTGTTCTTTTATATATTTTTTTTTTAATATACGTGATCACTGCATAGTCTCCCTTGCAGACGACGTTGAAGTTGTCAAGGTAATAATCCAAAATGGCCGAACAACCTAAACATAAAGCTCCAGAAGGGATGGAACCTTACGATATGGGCGGAGAGGGAGATCTAGGAGGTCTTAGCAAGCAACAGCAAGAAGAATTAAACAAATTTAAGGTAAGCTCTTTATTTTATTATTTGTAGAATCAAACAAGACCGAGCACATAATCACCTTTGAAGATCGGTGTACTGTAGGCAGCTCAGACTCGCCATGCAGTGATGCACCAATGCAAATATGGGCATCAAAACTGAAATGGAATGTATAACAGTGAATCCCCTTTTGAATACAACCTGGACGTTCGCACTCGAGGTCATAAGTTGAAACTTAAAAAGCACTATAGCAGAACAGATATGCGACGCCATTTCTTTACGAACAGAGTGGTAGACACATGGAACATGCTCCACAGCGACATTGCAGACGCCTCATCATTGAACAGTTTTAAAAATCAGATTGATAAAGTATTTAGAGATTATAAGTTTAAAACTAAAGTATGCCACCCACTTAGGCCAAAAGCCCATAAAATAAGTCAAGTGATTGAACAACAAGTGACCGCTACAAGAACCGGACAAAGGACAATGCTCCACAAAGTCCTGGAAGAACATAACATAACATAACAAAACAACATAATTTTTTTTTTAAATTATACATCTAGTAGTAGTGGCGTAAATTATATTTAGAGCAACATACTGTTATAAAGAGAACAAGCAAGTTGTATACAATGTATACTAGGATACCTGAGACGTAAACAACATTCCTGTCTCGAAATAGGGATTTTAAAGCCATATTGTTGATGCACTGTCTTTTGAGAATGTTCATACATTCTTAATCTTAGCCAGAATAGAAGGTCGGCTTCACTGCGTCCTCTTTGATTGGATAGTGTCAGGACGTTTTGGCCCGGTGGTAGTAATTACTTTCAAGTTTTCATTCTGCCACCTTCCAATCAAGAATGATATTTACCCTTAGATCAGTGTTTTGTCTTTCAGAACTGGTCACTTTTTCATTGGGAAATCTGATTTGTTAATCGCAAAATATCCAGGAATTACCGAACTTACTTTCACTTTTCTTGTGATCAATTGAACAACATCTCTTGCCAAAATCAAGGAATGCATGCAGCTCCTGACATTGGTGCATGTTACATGCTGCATAAGATAGCTGACGGCTCTGTTCCAGCCCTACCACCTCAAACCTCGTCGCACTGGCTGATAAAGAATGTGGACCTTCTATTTTGATTATGAATATCAGAACATTCTCAAAAGACAATGCATCAACTAAATGGCTTCAGTATCTCGGCTACAGTAAAGTGCAGAGAATCAGTCATCATTTTGACCCCATTGGAATGGAACCAACTGCCAGAAGGCGTGGTCTCCATAAAGTCTGCCAGGGCATTCTCATCAGCGGTTGGCAGGCTGCAAACTTTCCAACCCAGAAATAAACTACTACTGTGTTTAACTCATATAACAGCTATTTTTTTGTGTGAGCGGATCTGAAGGTCCTGGGTTCGAGCCCAGGCCGGGGCATTGTGTTGTGTCCTTGGGAAAGATAACGGACTTTAAAGATCCTGACGCTCATGTCCTAGATGGGTGATTGCCGGTGACAAGAACACACCCAGAATGCACCTTGGTCCTTCTCCCCCATCCCTGGCTGTCCAGGATTGTGCTCAGTTGTCTGGAGCGTTATTATGATGCGCCCAAGGGCTGCAAGTTGGTGCCTCAGGCGGTTTGAGTTAGATCCTGTATCGGCCAGTGCCTTGAGTCACCAAGTACGGTGAAATATGTGTGCTATACAAATCCTCAATAATTTTAAAAACTCCCAAAGTCGCTACATATAGTCATTACTGGCTCACTGATTTGGCTAACCCGTTAAACATTGAGTGGGGAATCCAGATACCTCATTAACTTCAAGGTCTTTTTCTGAAAGTTTTCTGAGAATCATCTTGTTTGTAAATTGCAATTTGGTCAGTGTTTATCAGAAATAGTTTTCCAGTAATAGTTTGTTCTATGAACTCCTGTAGTAATACATTTTGCAATAATCATATATTTAATGCTGCAGGCCTAATTTGATAAATTTATATTTCAGTTACAATTTTCAATGCCCAAGGTGTACAAAGAGTGAAAGTCTAATTAAATTATGTATATTAAAATTTAAAGAAAGGCAAAATGTTCAACACTACCCTGAAAGCAAATGGATAACATACAAAATAGTGTATAAGAAATAATGTTGAATTTGTTGCTGAAACTAATAGTAAAGAGATATATTGACTGAGCGATTTTCTCAGTCGTTCACATGGTGTAGCATCTCGAATTTCACTTCCTTTTTACATCAACCCTAGGCTATTCATAAGGCGGCTTGAGTTAGATCCTGGATCAGCCAGCACCTTGAGCACCTCTTGAGCTGGAAAAGTGCTATATAAAAGCGATTTTCAAAAAATGTTTTACTTAGACAAAACAATGTATTAACCCTTAACTACATTTTGGGATTGCTGCCAGAGCAAAATTTGACTTTTTTCAGTGTGTTCACTTATCTGTATTATTGAGATATCTCTTAGGTATCTCTTAGAATTTGATTATTTGCATGTTGTTTTTTTTCTCTTATACTCCTTGGCTATAATGTGATATCAAAATAATTTGATTTTCTTGGTAATAAGTATTATAAATATTGATATAATTATTTTTTTAAAATAACAAATGATAGCTTTTGCACAAACGCACAAACGTAGCATCCAATAAACCACTCCAAACACAGCAAATTTTGATATTTTCTACTAAACATCAGAACTAACATGTGGATTTTAAATTTCTGCATGAGCATATGTTTCTGTGTAGCAATCTATTCATCATTGAGAATACTTGAAGCTTGGATTTTAGTGGACAGTATTTTGCTTTACATATAACATCAAACAAAATGAGGTTCAACTGATTTTACTGGTCAAAGGGAAGCCACCACAACTTGACTTACAGCATATATAAATTTGCTCAGGTAGGGAAAAACTTATTGGGTGTTGTCCTAGTCATGCAGCTTTTTAGTTCAAAATTTTTCTGTAATGGGAAGGGAAGGTTGCTATCCTCCCCCAAATTGGACCCTTTACAGGTGTTTCTGCCTGTATTTCTTTCATCATTAGAGGAAATTCCTGCCCTGTATGGTTGTTTTACTCACAACTGCAGCATTCAATGTTAAGCAATAACATTGCAGGCATTAGTTCAAAATTTCAAGGTTGACAGCCTGGTGTGGTTTTGGAAAAAAAAAAAAGAACAGTTAAGAGCCACTTACTTCGGATGAGAATTTAAGTATACATGTAGGTCTAGTCTGTGCATACATACATTCCATTGCACAGACTAAGTAAAGATCATGATGCTGATGTTGTAGACAGGTGAGTGCCAGTTATATACATACAGCAAGCACTCTGTCCCCCCAGTCACTGGGAACTGTCCATTCCCTGCTTAGGAAGGATGGTATATGGTGGGGAGAGGAGAAGTGGGGAAGGTTGACTGTTCAGTTTTGTTTTTAGTTCATGGGGAACTTGATGTTGATTGGAGGATTGTATTTAAATGCATCTGGATTTTAATGAATTGATGTTTTATTATGTACTGTGTTGTGTGAATTTTATTGTTAATGATTGTTGTACACTGAGAAAATTTCCTTGCTGAATAAAGATTCTGATTCTGATGCAGGATTGTGAGGTGCTTGAGTTGTTAGATGATGCGACTAAGGCTTCAAGTTGGAATCTGGCGACATTAGATCCTGTTTTGCCAGTGCCTTGAGGAGCTCTTAAGCTGGAAAAATGCTATATAAGAACAGTAATAGTAATAATTATAATAATAATGTGTCTGTCTGTGAGTTAGTCGACCAGTCAGTCCCACTTTGCACACAAATAACTCGTGAATCGTTCATTCAAATCATAATGCTATTTAATACATGCACACATCTTCTATGTTGCCAATTATTTGTAACCGTTTGGCTGCCGTGAGTTCAAATCCGAAAGTAAGAAAACCATTGGAGAAAAACAGCAGCCTAAGCTAAGAAACTACTTAAGCCTGCCACTGACTCAACAAACCCAGAGAGAGAGAGAGAGAGAGGCCTGGGCATACATCTTGTAATTACAAAAAAAGCGAAGCAGGCTTGGATATTCATCTTGTAATGACAAAGTAAAGTACACCAATCACCTAGGCAGTGTAGCAGGAAAGTTTTTTTTTAATTTAAAATAACTCATGGAAGACTACAAAAATGTTGAACAATATGAGAGGCTGTCTCCATTGATTTATTGTATGTTGATGAATTCCCACTGTAATAATTTTATTGTGATTGTAGATCAAGACAAGAGTGGATAATGAGAAATACCTGAGAGCTCATCCTGAAGTGGAATGTTTACTTGCTGGTTTTCTAGGGTAAGTTTTAGTTGCTTTAATAGGTTCCTAAAAGGGCCATTAATAGGCCTACTGTGTGGCAGATGCAATGAAGCAAAAAGGTAAATGTTTGATTCCCCAAGGCTAGTTTAGCAAGTTATAATTGACTAATTTTATACTTTTACTATTTCCAGATATTTGAAAGCAGAGAATCAGAATTTTTGAGCAAATTGCGAAATTTCGACCAGACATATTTCAGAACCCACTGTACAGATTTTGGTCAAACTTCCTGGGAATATTGCCTGGGTTAGTGGCCAGCCTCCTGTGCCATCATATTTGTTCTACCTCAAAGGTTTTAGGTCACAGGTGTAAATTATTTGCTGAACACTCATTGTGAAGCCTTGACAGTGCATTCATCGAACTATGTAGTTTGCGTTTCTACCATATTTATTAGATTGGTTGGTGTTTGTGGTAAATGCTTCGGAATTGCAACTACAAAGTCAAGAGTTAGTGTCTCGGCTGAGGCACATTTTCTTTTATTGTCTTCAGTTATAATTATTTTTTGCGTTTGTGCGTTTTGTTTTTAAATTTACTTAGTTTGAAGTTTGCAGTTATTATTTTGTGTGAAGGTTTTGAGGTGAGTGGTGTTATAAATGTGTGTGGAAATACATTTAAATGACCGCCATCTTGTTGTATTACCATATTATCTAGAAATACTTTGATATATTTGGGAATCAGAAAGAGCCAAATGTTGGTCAGTCAATCTGTCTGTCAGTCAGTCAGTGGCACTCCATGTCTCTGAGCCGATTTAGTTCAAATTTTATAGGTGCCAAGGTTAGCGGGAATTTACTCGTACCATCATATTTAGTTGCTTCACAAATAAAAAACGCTGGGGTTAGCTGCTTCAAGTCACGGACAATCATTCTGTGCCATTTTGTTGGAATATTATCTGGAAATACTTTGAAATTATCAGGAATAAAAATGAGCCAAATGTCTGTCTGCCTCTGTATCTCAAGAATGGCTGTACCGATTTTGGTAATTTTTTTTTTTACTATACAGATGCTGTAACTATCACTTGGTCTTTTGTGTCCTGGACAAAAGGTTCTTCCTCAAAGATCAAGGTCACTGAGTTCAATTACATTATAAACCCTTAATGCGATTTGTCTCGAAATTGCCTGAATCCATTTTGATAATTATTTGCTTGCAGATAGTTATGGTAGTGCCCCAGCAGAGTCACATTACCACCAAAGAACAATTTTTGAAAATGCTTATTTGAATTGCATGCAATCTTTTTTAAAATTATTGTATCTTTTTTAACTTTGTGTTATATGGCACAAAACGCCGGTCACTAATGTTCCTGAAGTTTGGTCAAAAGGCGTTCAGTGGTACTTAAGATGGCATGCAACAAACAGACTGGCAGACCGATTCTTTTTTTAAAGACAACATGACTGTAAGCCATTCAAATGTATTTAACATTTGCTATCATAGGTGTAGATCAGCTTTTTCAAAAATGGTAATTTTCATAGCAATTTAACTCGACTTTATCCTAATGGAAAGCATGGAATGATGTACCACTATTTTAACTATCTGCAAACAAAAACGCAGTTCAGCTAAGTTAGAGATAAAGTGCAAACCGTTTTTGACTCGCATGCATAGCAAACAAACAAAAGATTTCAAGATTTTCACAAATATGTGCAAGATGAGACCTAAATACAAAAATGCTATCTAAAAAAAATGTCTGCGTGTCTGTCCGTCTCTGTCCACCTCTGTCTGAGCAAAAACTTTAAAGTGGCTAAGTACACTATTTTAACTATCACAACCGAACTTGATAAGATATATACCATTGAGACCTAGAAAATGATCAGTTGATGCATGATTTTACTTCAAAATCAATGCAAGGTCACAGGGTCATCAAATTTAAATTTTAAAAAAAGTTTTCATATAATTTCATTTTTTCTAGGTTATTAATATTGAACATAATTTCTTGAAGCATGATCTGTCCTTTAGACACACATAGTACTACTATGCAAATTTGGTCAAAAAAGCCATTGGACAACACGATGACCTGCTCACAGTGGTAAAGAAACGGAAACTTCGATGGTATGGCCACATCACCAGATCATCAGGCCTTGCAAAGACTATTCTGCAAGGCACAGTGCAAGGAGGTAGAAGAAGAGGGAGACCGAAAAAGAGGTGGAGGACAACATTCGAGAATGGACTGGTTTGACACTGAGCAAAGCCATCAGGGCTGCTGAGGACAGAGAAAGATGAAGTATGCAGGTTAAACGACCTCCGGGTTACGGGACAGGATAGGATAGGATAGGGATAGGTCAAACTCACTCCAAGATCAACGTCACTGGAGCTGTCCAAAATAGGTTTGTATAGGTATTTTGAAGTGACCTTGACCCTAAATTATGAGAGATATAAAGTCCTGTCCAAACTTGTTGTATTGAGAATGAGCAAAGGTCGACAAAAAATGCTGAGTTAGTTAAAGTATCTATAAAGTAAAAGTAATAAAAATTGGTCCTCATTCTTGAGATAAGGCAAAAAAGTTTCTTGAACCAGTGAAATTCGGAGTGACTAACCAATTAACTGACTGACAACTGTCCCTGAACGATTAGCCATGAATACCCGCATACCAAAAATCAACAAAATCATGATAACTGAATTTTAGATATTGAACAACACGTTTCTAGCAGACAGTTGATCCTAGCAACCTTGACTTTTGTGAATATGATGGATCGTGAGGCTGGTCACTCACCTAGGTAATTGCCCTATGAAGTTTGGTCAAAATCCGTTTATTAGTTCTTGAGACATGGTGCGCAACAGCTTGACCGACCATTTGACTGCCAGATGACATTTGTTTCTCATTTTGAATCCCAACTATTTGAAAGTGCTTCCTGATATTATTTGGAAATACAGCTAGAAGGTTACAAAAAGCCCATATGACTCACATGCTCGTTATGGAACTCGCATTATTAATAGCTTAGGACAAAAGTTAAATTTTGATAAATTTTTATTTTTATTTTTGACCAACATTTGTTGACCCCATGACCTTGAAGTGAAGTCATTCATTCACTGATCATGGGTATATACCATCTTGCCAAGTCATTTGGATGTGTTGAAATAGGTTCTGAGCACTTAGCTACTTTAAAGTTTTGCACAGACAGACTGACAAACAAACTTTTTTTTCTGTTTTTTTGGACTGTTTAGAAAACTCATCTCGCATAGATTTGCAAAAATCTGGAGAAAAAAATCTGGGGAGGACGAACGGAGGGGTTGAGTACATAGACTCACATTGCTATGCATGTGTCGAAAAATGGAGAGATTTATCTAAATTTATTTAAATTCTAGATTTATCTGTTTTATCTAAAACAGGAATAGGAAGTAAGTACAGCAAGATTGCAAGAACTACGCTGGCTTCTTTATGCAATAATTTAAAATTCCTGTCCGTAGCAAACTGTTCTCTTTGCAACTTTACATTTGCATATTTTATCCTTTTTTTTATGTGTGCAGTGAAACATTGCTCAAGAGACCAGAAGACATCCGAGAATTTGCTGCAGGTTAGTTTGTATTTACAGTAGAACCTCTCACAACGACCCCCCCTCTATAACGACTTCCCCGCCACAACGACCCATTTTATTTTAACCGATGTATTTCCTTATATTGCTGTGATCAGTATAGTGACTACCTCGCTCTAACGTCTAACAACCGATCGTTGCAGACCGTATAGCGACTTTCTCGGCATGACAGCACAATAAAAACTGTCTACGATCTTGTTCAGCACAGTCAGACAGGTACCTATAATTATGTGACACCCAGCCGATGAAGTAATCTTCTATAAGTTTGACGTCATCCTGTTACATCACATTACATTACATTACAGGGCTGCCTACCCTCATTTGTCAGTTTCAGGGACACGTCAAATAAAAATCAGGGACATGGCTTGAATACCAGGGACATTTATTTTATGAACCAAGACCATAATAAATGTCAAAATAAATATAAACTTAAACTTACGATATTTACACTATTTACAGGGTCTAACTGCAATTCAATTAGATGGAAGGCTGAAGAGACCTATAATAGTTACTCTTCAAATCCTGCAAGAAAAACATACAGCTTCGCCACCTTACCGAGAACAAACATTGGCGGGAAAATAGCAGTTCTTATGTACGGCACAATGAGTACAAATGTACCGAAACACGTGTGCATTCAGCAGAGACGATTTTCCGGGACGCACTTTCATAAATCGGAAAATCGGGACAACCATGCAATTTCGAAATTATCAGGGACATTTCCGGCCCCTCAGGGACAGTAGGCAGCTCTGAAATTACATGATTATTGTTTTAGGTCCAGTGGACTCTTCCGAGCCAAATCAGGACCGGACAACCCCTGATCCGCATAAAAGATCTGCTGAAACAACCCTAGTGGTAAAACTGAAAGCTCTCCACTAGCCAGTCACTTTACAATAAAGACATCCCACGCAGGGGACGCTGAGGCTGCACTCTAATTTATCGAATCCCCGTTTACAAAAACAAAATAGAATACAAACATAAATTATTAACAAAACACATACATATAAAATTCCTACATTGCTAAATAATAACATCATAGGAAGCCCTAGTGACCACCTGGCAGAAAGCGTCCAATATTCCCAAGCTGATCCAACAGACCTCACACACAAATAAGGAGTCTTGTCCCGGAAGAGTTTTCAAGAAAAAAGGTAGGTGACTGGTCTAGCGAAGAAGAAGATAGTATAGCAGATTGATAGAACAGAGCAGGAATGAGAAAGAGCAAATGAGAAAGACAGCGACAGTGGGAATTTAAAGCACTAAATTTCCATAAAGTGGGGATACTATTTATACTGAAACCCCCGGCACCCCAACAGGGAGGGAGGGGGTGGGGGGGGGGGTTACATCACATGCCGACGTCTACTTGTATGGGGTGTTTTCAAGTGATTCACATTACGAGTGCAGTACAGATTATGAGATAGCTGTGTAGCGACCTTCTTTGCCTGACCACACCGGCTACGATCTTACGCCAGCTGTTAACCTTCCTTAATTTTGACATCGTCCTGTTACAAAAGCGGCCAGCCTCTACTCGTATGGGGTGTGGATTTCATGTGATTCACATCACATGTGCGGCACAGATAGATGTCTAGGCCGTGTAGCGAGAAAGAAAAGGAGCAAGAGAGAGGGAGAGAGAGAGAGAGAGAGAGAGAGAGAGAGAGAGAGAGAGAGAGAGAAAGAGAGAGAGAGAGCAAAAAAACTTTAAATTTGAAGAGCATACATACATGTACATAGTTCTTTATTGACTTTAGTTTGAGATTTCCAATTTTATTTCTATTTTTATTATTAAATGCAATGTGCTGGATTCAGTACACAAACAGTTTTACTGAGTGTATGTGTGGTATGTTGTAAACAATACACAGTTGAGTTTATTTCTTAAATACATGTAACAGAAAAAGATGTAGTGAAAGGTAAATTCTCTACCCCTCTGTAAAGACCCCCCTCTATAAAGACCCATTTTTGTCAACATTTTCAAGGTCGTTGTAGAGAGGTTCCCCTGTATTTGTTTCTTTTTTGACTAACATGCATGCAAAACGTTTTTCTGTGCAAAACTTTAACATGGCTAATTATTTGGTACTATATCATCTATTACAACCAGCCAGCAATCCAAGAGAGCTAGAAAATTATCAGTATTTGAATTATCTCTTTTCTCAACGTAACTGTCTACAAATGTTAGTAAAAATGACAGTTTTTCACAAAATTTAACATTTTTTCCTGTTATTAATAGTGGACATGGTTGTTTAGTGCATGATAGATATCAATGAGACACCTACAATGCACATTTTGTCAACATTCCAAGTTCACTGGTGCTGTCCAAAGTCTGTTCATGTGGGTTCTTTGACCTTGATCCTAAACAATGAAAGATATAAAGTCCAAACTTGTATGTAGAGATCATAGATCTGTCCTAAACGTTTTTGCTTAAAGGTCAAGGTCATTTTAGTCCTTACGAAAAATGTTAAAACATTATTATTGTAGAGTGAAATTGTTCTATATCCATCAGCATTAGGTTATTCAATCATACATGATGAACCTCAGAGGTAATGTGAAGGCCAAAGTCATTACAAGGTCATTGTTCTTTTAACAATAGAACTGTTGTTGTATTTCATTTAACCATACAATAATAACTAAGACCATTATGTTATAACTAGAAGGGCAAAGCCCATATGACTCACATGTTCCTTATGGAACTCACAATATTTAACATGAAAATGTGCGCCCAGAATAAACAAAATTAGTGATTTCTTTAAAATACAAAGCAATACCGACTTTATGCTCTTGACTACAAATAAAGCACATCAAAAGTTGTATTATGCACACACAAAAACTGTCACCTTCAGATGACCTTGACCTTCAGTGACCTTTACGTGACCTCTTATGCATGTCTGATCACATAATCCAATGTGGTTGCATACTATGGGTTAAATAAAAAGCAATCCCGCTATAAAATGTCATATTTTGTATATGTTTTTGCAAGGTCTAAAATGACCTTGACCAACACAAAAACGCAAAATATATGAAAGATCAATCTGTCATCTCCAAATACAAGTTTATATCTCTCACAGTGTAGGGTCAAGGTCACTTCAAAGTACCTATACTAACCGACTTTGGACAGCTCTAAAGACCTTGACCTTGGAGTGAGGTTGACCAAATTTGCGTAGTCTGTGTGCCTCATTGATATCTATCATGCTCCGAAGAAACATGTTCAATAGTAATCTTAAAAAAAGTTAAATTTTGTTGACCTTGACCTTAAAATGAAGTCATTCATTTATTGAGCTCATGGGTATACACCATCTTACCAAGTTTGGTTGTGAAAATTGAAATAGGTTTAATCCACTTGCAAGTTTTGCACAGACAGACAGCGGACGTAGAGACGGTGGACAGCGGACATAGAGACGGCGGACAGACAGACGGACGGATGGACTTTTTTTCAATGTCATTTTTGGACTACTTAGAACTCATCTCGAATAGATTTGCAAAAATCTGGATTTTTTTTTTGGGTGGGAGGCAGGGGTGGGGGGGTGGGGGGGTGGGGTGAAGCGGAAGTTGGTAGGTGTTGGGTAAGGGAGTACATGGACACATTCCTATACATTCCTATACATGTGAGTCAAAAAACGTTTTGCGAATTATCTCAAAATTATCTGACTGGATTTTTTACTCACATGCATAACTAGAGTGTATGTACTCACCGCCCCGAAAACCTTTAAACATTTTTTTTACAAATCTGTGCAAAATGAGTTCTACATTACATTACATGGTTATTGCTTTAGGTCCAGCGGACTCTTCCGAGCCAAATCAGGACCAAATGAGTTCTAAATAGCCCAAAAATTAATTTGTTTTTAAAAAAAAGTGTCCGTCTGTTTATTGTCTGTTGTCCTGCTGTCTGTCTGTGCAAAACTTGCAAGTGGATTAATATCTCAGAACCTATTTCAACTATCACAACTAAACTTGGTAAGATGTATACATGTTCAGGGACTTCACTTCAAGGTCAAGGTTATAGGGTCAACAAATGTAAATCAAAATGTTAGAAACATTTTCACAAAATTTTCCTTTTCCCTTTAATTGGCCTTAGATACATAGCAATGCGAGTCTATGTACTTACCCCACCACCCAAAAAACCAACTATTTGTGCAAATTTGTGCGAAATAGTCCAAAAATGATATCGAAAAAAAAGTCCAACATCCGCCGTATCTCTGTGCAAAACTTGCAAATGGATATATATTTTAAAAACCTGTTTCAACTATCACAACTAAACAAGATGGTTTGTGAAGCTTTTTTAAAATTTTATTTTATTTTATTTTATTTTTGACTCACATGCATAGCAATATGAGTCTATGAACTCAACCCATCCCTCCCCCTCTCCCTCCTCCCTCCCCAAACAAGTCCAAACGTGTTGCATTTAGAAATTATAGATTGATCTTTCATATTTTTTTTCAGTTTTTGCTTTGATGTTGAAGGTCAAGATAATTTTAGGCCTGGCAAAAACATACAAAAAGTAGGTTGTCGTATATTGGAATGACTTTTTATTTAACCTATAGTATACAGCAACATTGGGTTATTTTGGTCAGACATGCATGATAGGTCACATGAGTGTCAAGGTCATATCAAGGTCAAGGTCACAGAATGTAAAGGTCATCCCAAGGTTACCGTTTTTTGTGCGTGTTTTTTTTGTTGTGTAGCGGGGGCATAATACAACTTTTGCTGTAGTGGATTTGATAGTTCATGGGCGTATTTGGAGCCGGAGGTCAAGGTCAAAAGCATAGAAAGAGCAAAGTCAGTATTACTTTGCATTTTAATGCCACCATTTCATTATTTTTCTTCTGGGCACTCATTTTCATGTTAAATAAGGAGCATGTGAGTCATATGGGCTTTGCCCTTCTAGTTAATATTGAATATGATTCTTTGCCATCCGAAATTGGTTCGTATAGGTATTTGAAGTGACCTTGACCCTAAACTATGAGAGATATAGTCCAAAATTGTTGTATTTAGAGATAATAGATTGATATTTCATATATTATGTTCCGTTTGCGTTGATCTTGAGGGTAAAGGTCATTTTAGGACATGCAAAAACATTCAAAAACTTTCATTGTACAGTGGAATGGCTCTATATTTGACCCATAGTATGCGACAAAATTGAGTTATTTATTTGAATATACATCAGCATCAGATGTCATGTAAAGGTCAAGGTCATGCCAAGGTCATTGTACTTGTGTTTGTATAATTACATTGTCTCTGTAGTTTATTTGATATTACATGAGTGTATTTGTAGCCGGAGATCAAGATCATCTCAAGGCCAAGAGTAGCGAAAGATCAACGTGGCTATTGCTTTGCATTTTAATATCACCGTTTCATTTCGTTTTTTTCTGGGCACTCGTTTTTTTGTTAAATATTGCAAGTTTCATAAGGAGCATGCAAATTATATTTGCCTTTCTAGTTATTTTTATTTTGCTGGTTGATAATGGTCCATTTGCTTCTTTAGGATAAAGTCGAGACAACATCGCCACGAAATTTAATTTTTTAAATGCTGATTTTCAGCTAGGTGTGCGAGTGTCTGGAAATAAATTAAAATGGCTTGCCGTTTTTAATATATTGTTTAAAAAATGTATTTAATCCTTAAGGACAGGCGCTAGGCGTGAATGTGATCACCCCCTTGTGCAAGACACTATAAAACCTAAAGAGAAGAATGCGTGCAATCAGGAATCTTTTGTTCATTAGGAAAGGTCTGTCATTGTGACTTTAGTGCATTGCCAACGTGTTAATTATTTTATTAATTTTATTATGTTTCAGAATACTTTACTAATGCAGGACTTCCTGAAAAAGTTCAAAAACAGCTGGAGGACAGACAGAACTTGATTAAACAGAACAAAATATTACAGAAAATTTGATCACAAACAATATATACACATAACATATGCTTATTTCTTAAGATTAATTTTGCTTCCTGTTTGTATTTTCCTCCGTAACAGATAAGCAATAGAAGGGTAATTGATAATGATGCATGAGTAATGTATTGTGATGCAGTGTATGCTTGTCACTCTTGTGAAAAACGTGTTGAGACACTCCTTATAGAGGTCATTGTGAATCATTGGACTGTGGAATGGCTCTATATTTGGCATTTATTATGCATCAACATAAGGTTATTTGACCATACATGAGCATCAATCATGTGAAGGTCAAGATCCTAAGGTCAAGGTCATTAAAGGTCAAGGTCAGCCTAAGGTACTGTGTGCTTTTTTGAGACATAATAAATAACTTTTGCTTTAGTTTACTTAATTGTATATTAGTTTCCATTTGCAGCCAGGAGTCAAGGTCATCTTAAGGTCAAGATCATCGCAAGATATGTCAGTATTACTTTGAATTTTAATGCCACTGTTTCAGTTTTCCTGGGCACTCATTTTCATGTAGAATATTGCAAGTTCCATAAGAAGTTTTGCCCTTCTAGTTTAGAATACTAATGCAAATGTCCGAACTTTGCGGTGGATGATCTACTACATTAGAATGAAACATTGGATTCCTTCTTCTGTGAGCTTTATAAAGGGAATTTTGGCGTTTCGTGATGTTTCATTTTCATAGACCAACGTGTCTGTTTTGGGTTTTCTCTAATTGAGATGCTGTTATTTTTCAGTGTATATTGCGAAACCTTTCGGAACTGCCTTCTTTTAGTCTATATAGGTATTCTCTGCTGGAGACAGATAGCCGAATGTTCAAATATTTGTAATGTTAATATTTACGTTTCACAGAAATTACATAAGCAAACATTTGTGAGGATGTTAACAACAGGTGCCGATAGTATGTGCATTAATAATTGAAGGGACATGTGTTGGCAAGACGTTTTTCTCATAATCCTTATAAATCATAATACTGATTGACGTGCATATCTACAGGCTAGTGCTGGATTGCCCGAGAAAGCAGACACAGTTTCACACGTTCAATACCATTGTCACTTGCTAGCTACCAATGATGACTCCCATGTAACGTAAAATTGGTTAAGGGTGTTCGCAGATAGCGAAGCTGTTCTAATTGTATTCAAAAGAAAAGCGCATATATAGCATTCATTATTATTATTATTATTATTATTATTATTATTATTATTATTATTATTATTATGATATTCTTTAATGTTTCTGGACAATAAATTTGATTTTTTTATTGTGTGTGTTTGTGACAAGGACTTTTCGTTGAATCCACCCACCACACACCCCTTGCACCTCTCTCTCTCTCTCTTTTTTAATTCATGTTCTTGATCATTTCACTGAAAACAACTTACTATGAAATTCAGTTGCTGTAAGAAGAATATATATATATATATATATATATATATATATATATATATATATATATATATATATATATATATATACACATTCGTTTTGTATACAATATGTTTAGCGTTATTTGTTTGTTCATTCGTGTAGCATACTTTTAATTTTGTATATTAGGATTGGTGTGTGCTATGTGCAATTAACTTCTTATTGGAAATTACAGATGAATTGAGTTGCCAGTGTTGTATTGCATTTTACTTTCCTCTGATACAAAGTTGTGTATTCATACACATAACAAACATAACAAATAACATAACAAAAATTATTCAACTTTATGTACACGTATTTGCAATAAAATTCTATCACTGTATCAGTTACACAAGAAAATAATCAACAAACATACCAAAACAGGAAACAGGTTTTCACCAGGTCAAACGATAAACAGAAAATAATATCTTTCTTCATTCTTAAGAAAATTATAATGATTCAATTAAGTATCAAGAAATAGCGTGTACAAAGAATAGGAAATGTGGTTATTGCCAGTAAAAAAATTTTTCTTAAAAATCAAATTGCTATAAAACTTAACATATCCTTAATACAACATGAGCAACTTTTGAAGAAAAAAAAACATGTTGGGGAGGAATAAAATAATCTTATTTAAAAGTGACTAAAAAATTGTTAAAAGCCAAAAAATCATCATGTGATAACAATGCTCAAAATGTACTAACACCGAGGCAGCTGATCGAATATATATAACCAGACATAAACTTAACAAGTCAATAACAAAACGAATAATTCACTTTCATAATGGTAAATTCTCCAATAATTATATGCAAAATATAAGCACGAGTTGCCCAGTAATGTACAAATTTATGTGCCTCTGATTACACCACGGACTCTATGGACGACTGTCTCTCGCTGCGGTATACCGCTGCTGGGAAACCACGGACCTGTTACAGGTCGGTGGGGAAACTCAACTCGACTCGCGGGAATGCTATCGTAGGCCTAAAGTCCTTCTCCTACGCACCTAAGCAAAGTTGAGTCGTATATTTATTTTACACGCATGCTGTAATACTGTATTTCCGATTGTTTATATTTATCATTAAAGCAATGATTGTTTTGTTTAATATATAGAAAATTAGCTTATTAAATGTATATTTCTCAGAACTAAAAACAATTTGATTGGTTTTTTAAAATTTTAGATAATTAAATTTTGTTCTTTTTGTACTAGATAGCATGTTGATTTATCCTTTTATTTTATTTATTTACTTGTATCTAAATTTACTTTATTATTTTATTTTTATTCCTTTTATCTATTTATTTATTCACCTTTTTATTTATTATTATTTTTATTTTGTGTTTGTCAATAATAATAATAATAATAACAGGCAATAATGTAAACTTGTAATCCATCTCTTGGTGAGGGTATATTATATTCTAGTTATAAATTCTATATATCCAGCATTCTTTATTGGGTCAAGAATAAAGTGAATTGACTTGTTAAAAAATCCATACATTGATTTTTTTAAAATCATTGTTTTGATTTATGTTCCACACTGTTTAATAGTAGCATTTAATTTTGAGTGTGTCAGTGCAGATGCTGCTGATTGTGTATGTGTGTGTTTGTTTTTAAATGTGTGTATTTTTATTGAATTATAAATTCATTGTTTTGATACTTAACGTGAGTGTGTGCATGTTGAGGATTTATAAGCTAGGCTCATTTGTTTTGTTCCCAGAAGGGCTCTGTGATGTAAAACAAAAACATGGTTAAGTTGAATTTTTTTTAGAACAATCAATGTCTTTATATACATGTGTGTGTGTGTGTGTGTGTGTGTTTTCTTTTAGTGTTTTGTTTTGTTTTTGTTCTTTGGGGAAAAGGGTACTCGTTTCTTTTTATTACTACCAAGCACACGCAACAAGTCAACACACACAAAACAGACATAAACAGTGATTAAGTCTACAAAAACATTAAAGACACAACAAAGCTAAGAAAAGTTTCTTTTTTCAGTTTTCTTTGTTTCTTATTTCAATTTTTATTTATTAAATTAAGTTCTATAAATTAATTAATTACAAATGGTTGTATTATTACTATCAATACACCTGATCATACAGTTTCAAAATTGAAATAAACATGTTAACCAATCAGTGACAGCACAACTCTGATGCATAAAATGGCAAGGTCCATACTAGTCTCCTACATGAAATGGTGAGGACCATACAGGACTGCTACATGAAATGGCGAGGACCATACTAGTCTACTACATGAAATGGCGAGGACCATACTAGTCTCCTACGTGAAATCAAATGGCGAGGACCATACTAGTCTACTATATGAAATGGTGAGGACCATACTAGTCTCCTACTAGTCTCCTACATGAAATGGCGAGGACCATACTAGTCTCCTACATGAAATGGTGAGTACCATACTAGTCTACTACATGAAATGATGAGGACTATACAGGACTCCTACATGATATGGCGAGGACCATACAGGACTGCTGCATGAAATGGCGAGGACCATAAAGTCTACTACAAAAAATGGTGAGGACCATACTAGTGTACTTTCAACCGACACTCGTCCTGTTGGAATCAGTGTCACTGGTTGTTATGAACTGGATGGATCGGATTTTAAATTAGTATTTACTTTGGCAACATTGTAACAATATACCGGAATGAAAGAATGTAAGCAAATCAAGACATAGATGAAATATCAGTTCACATTCACTCACACTAAACAAAGTTATTAATATTTCAAAGCATGGTAAACTATTTACATTAAAATATACTACTCAAAATAGTTGAAGGGCCACTCTCATATTTCATTTAGTTTAATTATTTTTTGCTGCTATCAATAATATCGCTTATATTGCTTATTTCAAAACTGACAAATTCTGACAAGTAATCACATGTGCGAGTATTGAATTTTCTGCACTGAGTTGAAAAACAAACCCAATTTTTACAAAAAAAAATGACCCTGTTGTCTTTCTAATAAAGCAAAATTTTCAACATTAAAAAGTGATTTGCACGCGAAAGGCTTGCATTTTCTAAGTTCAGTTCAACAATCGGCGCTTTTTTCTGGGTATAAATGGCAGCGCTTTTGCTGCTTTTCTAACCATGCCCCCAAGGCGACGATTGACTGATACGGATAGAGGCAAAGCTATTGCATGGCTTCAGGAAGGGGTGGGGGTGAGAGAAGTTGGCAGGCGGCTGGGAGTGTCCCACTCCGTTGTCCAAAGTCTGCGGGAGCGCTTTAACAACACTGGAAGCGTCCAAGAACCAAGAAGGTCCGGACGCCCCCGCGTTACCACTGCAAGACAAGACCATTTCATCACCTTGTCAGCTCTGAGGATGAGGTCCGCTACAGCAAACACCATCAGAAGACAGCTTCATGCAGCCAGCAATGTTAACGTCAGCGACCAGACAATTCGCAACCGTCTACACGACGCAAACCTGCGATCAAGACGACCAGCAGTACGGCCTTTGCTCACCCCAGCTCACCGTGCAGCGCATTTGGCCTGGGCTCGGCGTCATTTGGTGTGGACTAGGCAACATTTGTCAAGGGTGCTCTTTACAGACGAGTCTCGGTTCTCCTTGTCTTTCAACGACCGTCGAGTGAATGTTTGGAGGCGTCCACCCACGGGAGCGTTTTGCTGATGCGACGGTGCGCGAGCATGACCGCTTTGGTGGTGGATCTGTCATGATGTGGGGTGGCTTCGCATTAAACTTCAGAACACCCCTGCTCCAAATTCATGGCAACTTAAACGGTATTGGCTACAGGGATGACGTCCTACAACCTAGGGTTCTCCCAGCTATGCGGGCCATTGGGGAAGGTGCCATACTACAGGACGATAATGCCAGACCCCACCGAGCGCGTATCATCAATGACTTCCTGCAGCAACAGCACCTCATAAGGATGGATTGGCCGGCTCGATCACCCGATTTGAACACCATAGAACATCTGTGGGATGTCTTGGGTCGACAGACACGAGCAAACCTCCCTCCAGGAGCTAACCTTGAAGTTCTGGCCCAAGTTCTCCAGCAAGAGTGGTTGGCCATCCCAGGAAACATCCTCCATAACCTGATACGGTCCATGAGACAACGATGCCAAGACTGCATTGATGCAAACGGTGGCCACACCCAATACTGACTCTATAGATTTTTGGTTTCTGAAGTTTTGATTTTGTAAATGAGGGTCCAGTTAAATTGAATTTACTCGAATTTTAAGCGACTGATGTCTAAAATCTTTTTTGTTATTGATGCAGAAATAATTGCAATAAAATATGATGAACTAATAAACTGAATTCGTGTTTCTGATTTAAAGAGAGACCCATATGTCCAAGTGGCCCTTGTATTATTCTGAGTAGTATAGTTTTTGTTTCATGTGCCTATTCATAGGCCTTTCAGCACTGTGAAACCAATCCTTGCCGAGATTCAAAACATAATTAATGCTCACTTTTGACGGGTAGGGTCTTGGCATTCCTAAGCCAGAACAATAAAGTACACTACCGTATCCCGCTCCGAATGACGATCTAGTATGATCTCGCAACACCTCACTGACGTGGCGTACCATCCGTCTGTTGACGATGTCACGCCATCTGCAGTCGACAACCGGGTCGTTGGTGCCGAAAAGCCCCGCCAGTACACACTCTTCACCAATTAAGGTTCTCTCGCTTCCTACTCGTGGTCAACATAGCCTCGTGGTAGATGCACTGTTCACATAGGCCTATATACAAAGGCGTCCATGATTTTCAAATAAACTTTTAGACATACGGCAAACATTGTCTAGCTTAAGAACACAAAGAAGACCCATTTAATAATTAGTGATAATTCAAAGACATGTATGGTTTATAGAACACTCAGTAATACCTAATTATGAATTCATAATATTTATAATACACTTTCATATTGATAATACATTCTCACGCACCCTTGCACTCAACGCCACAAACCAAACATGATACAAAATATGCACTGCATTGAAGTAATGCTTGAGGAAATATAAAATACATATTTACCTCAGAGAGTGCATTAGCAAAGGAAACCGTCCATCCCGATCAGTTCCTCCTGGAGCCTAGTTCAACTTTATTTTTCTTTATGTAGCGGAAAGGGAGGCGACTGGTTGAGGCATGGGAGAGAAATTGTCTACCTTGAATTTCTTGGTTAGACTAGCCTTGGGTGGCTCCTGCTTTGCAGAATCCCTTCGGGATGCCATTGGGTTATGCAGGACAAGGCGACACGACATTTGTTCTCCCGGCTTGACCATTCTCCCCCTGCTTTTGGTGGTGAGCGGGACTACATTGTCGGCAGGCATTTTATGCAGGTCGGTGGCAGCGACTTTGCAGAAGAGAGCGTGGCACTAGTAGCCGGCAACCCGGTACTACCAACCACGCTTCACCGCCTTGCAGAGCAAATATTTTTATGTCCTTCTTTTGAGGAATAAAATGAAAATAACAGCTCGGGTGGAGCAATGTTCTCAAGGTCGTCAACTACTCCGCTCGGCTACATTTAAAATAATGCATTAGGCTACTAAAACCGAGACAACCCAGATTCTTCCCCCCCCCCCCCCCTTTTTTTTAGCGATCTGCTTTGCTTGGTGGTGTGGTAGTGTCTGACCAAGATCAACTCCCCTTCTAAACATAATTATTTTATGTAAGGTAGTGATTAATGAATAATTATTGTATCTCACGTGCAATCACGTGGCGACTAAGGTCAACTAAAGGTTATAGTCTGTTTTTTTAATACAGTGAACTCAAAAGCCTAACAATAAAACAACGTGCTAAACTAATGTTCGTGTCCAAGTTTAACGCTAAAAGTCACTACCTAACACTGGTGTCGCGAAACAAAACGCTCGCGAGAATTTTATTTTCCAAGTGCAAATTGTTTTATAGAGTGCCTGTGCTAGATTTAGAAATATGACGTCAATTTTGCTGCGTGTCAATCGCCATTTTTTTTATTCCTGGAAAAGAATAAAATGGACGATTTTTTTCGATAATTCTTTTGTGTGAAAGATTGTGATTAATGCCAATAATAAAATTTTAGGGAAAGAAAAGAGGTTGTGAACTATTAATTTTACAAAATATAATATTTGAGGTGATAGGTCATTTGTTTGCGTTGGGAAATTTTCATTGGTTGTTTTAATGATAAAAGTATGGTAACCTTAGTAAAATGAAACGGAGGCGAAATCGGTTAGGAAAACTGTCAATCAGTTGGGAAAGAGATCTAGACTGGACAGGGAGGATTCTACCCAAGCTCTGAGGCAACTTATTCTGTGGGGTGCCAACGACAGTTTAGCTGGAGGCTGAATGATGTCAGATGTGGTTGGGCCAGGAAGATAGTTGTTCCTCGACGTTTGATCAGCTTTAGCTGAATTCTGGCACCGTAGGGTAAATATTTAGATTTTTCTTCATTCAAGATGATTTCCCAAGAAGATTGATACGTGTGATGATTTGTTCATTGAATATATGTATTTTTCAGAGGAGAAAAATAGTTTGTTCACTGAATGCATTTGTTTTTCAGAGTAGTGAGATAGGTTGTTCATTGAATGCATTTGTTTTCCAGAGGAGAAAAATAGTTTGTTTGTTTGAATGCATTTCTTTTCCAGAGAAAAATAGTTGGTTCGTCTGAATGCAGTTGGTTTTCAGGGGACTGATGTGTTGATTAATCGTAACATGTTTTTCCAAGCAGAGCCGGACCTGAAGGAGTTTAAGTTTGTATGGAAATAATTTTCATGCAAATATCTAAGACTAGTTTTGTTCGGCAGGTGTTTTTATTCTGTGGTATGAATCGTCTTGGAATTCTGTGACGATGTCATCTTTGAGACTGGCACTGGATTCTTCGATGACGTCTGGCTTATGATCGGAGTGACTGATTCTAAGATGGAACTGTACGTTAACGAGGGCTACAGAAGTCACTGGTGGGTCATGGACAGCCTTTAGATCTAACGGCGACATCGACGTCAAGTTCCAGCTCCTATTAACTTTTCCACAACTCATCTAAAGACTGGTTTCTTCATTTGTTAACAACGACTTCAACGAGGACGAAAATAGAAAGCTAAGTAAAAAACCAAACAAACATTATTTTCGGTAACCACGACGAAAAGTATCGCCAAATTATCGTTCCGATTTCGAGGAAAAAAAACAACGGAATATAATAAAATAATCGAACTTGGAAAAACGTGTTATGTGTTTGTGAAGTGTTGGAATGAAATGGTGTACCTTAGGTTTTTTTATTGAAATAAAACCATGTTCTGGGGTAAGTCATGAAAGTCAAGGAAGTCCTTCATCAGTAGTGATCACCCAGTAACACCCAGGTTATTTGATTATTATTTTTTTGCATTGTGATAGTGTGTGCGACAGATTCTGCGGAAATGCATTTGTTGTGTTTATTAATCGCATGTTTTTTTTTGTTTCAGGAAGTTAGTTATTCATTGCTTACAGGGTCCAGCGGACTGCAAAGAGCCGAATCAGGACCACAAAATCAAGACCACAACTTGGCTGAAAGGGGACTCATCCCTGATCCGCATAAAAGATCTGCTGAAACAACCCCAGTGGTAACACTGAAGGCATTCCACAAGCCGGTCACTGTACAATAAAGGCCCACGCAGGGGACGCTGTACTACTACTACTACTACTACTACTACTACTACTACTACTACTACTACTACTACTACTACTACTACTACTACTACTACTAATATTGAATATAGAATAATACAAATAGAAATCATAAAAAACACCAAGGTTTTAAAAGAAAATTTGATATAATAATAATAATAATAATAATAATAATAATAATAATAATTTATTATTATTATTATTATTATTATTATTATTATTATTATTATTATTATTATTATTATTATTATTAGTTTATTAATAATAATAATAATAATAATAATAATAATAATAATAATAATAATAATAATAATAATAAATTAAAGGTAAAAAGTCTAAATAAAAAAATATCCATATTATAGTGTAAAAAAAAAAAAAAAACTTAAAAAAGAATATGGCCCGAGTGAGTATCGATCTTGGGTCGCCCGAAACCGTAGGCGAAAGATTAACCCACTAAGCTACCAAGGCTTCGTAGAAAGACCATCAATTTTTTGGTCTATATGGGAAAACATGCTGAAACCTCAATTTGATTTTTAATGATATATCATGATTATGACACTGAACGTAAATCATGTGATAGGTATCTGTTATTCCCCATTTAACTTCTTATGATTACAGTTTTAAATGGTTAATTTAGTAATATCTTCTTGATATACTTGTATCCTGTTTTATTGTTTACTGTTTATTGTTGTTATACTGTCCTTTATCGTCTTGTTACATTTATATCTGGCACCACGTGTGAATTTCTCTTTGATTGAGATAATAAAGTGATCGTATTCGTATTCGTATTCGTAATGGAAGCGCGCGGAATGAGGCTATTGCAGTTTGTGGACATTTTGTTTATTTATTTATCTCAGAAACGGTTAAACGTTCGGTAAGGAAATGTCGGCTATAACGATTTGGCTGGTTTTGAGCACACAGCAGGCAGATCAGCAGCGCTCAGCACCTGGCCACAGCGTCCATAGGAGACAAACTTTATAGTAGAGGCGAAGAAGGACTTCCGGCTAAGCAATTTATATATATAGATTACCCAATTCCGTTTTCGCCTGCCATCCTCTGAGGAGACAAACAAGTGCCCGAACCCTAAAGAATGCAGCCCTTAAGTTATGGAATACACTGCCTGAGATTGTAAAAAGGGCACCCTCATGGGACCCTCATTAAGATATATTATGAGGGCCAAAGGCTTTTTAGCCTGCATGCCGTATATGCTATGCTATGCTATGCTATGCTAGATTGTGCCGAGTCATGATCATTCAGGAGAAGACTGAAGACTCATTATTATTATAATTTAAAAAAACAACAACTAGTCATATAAACCGAGCTACTGGACAATCAATTAGAGCTTATGCTCACCGACCGCTCACATAAAAACTTATGTTATCAGTATAACTTATAGTTTGTAAATCAGTTGGCAATAAAGGACGAGTATGATTACATTCAAGTAATATCAAAGACTATAAATACCAAAAAACGTTTTAATTGAGTTATATTGATCTTGTGATTCCACACGGTTTATCATAACTCAAACTAAATTTAATCGTTTTTACCAATTTATTTTCTATCGAGTTTTGAATTTCTATAGATGATAACGGTATTGTTATTGCCTGTGAGTTAATATTTGAAAAACCACATTTTGCAGCATGATCAGCCCAATCATTATAAAGAAATTCACAATGTGATGGAATCCAGCAAACGTTCACCCGAGTACAAAAAAGGTAAAAGGTAAAGGTAGTCCCATAGCCTTGTGGCCGTAGGGGAGCGTGATGTTGGAGATCACACTTATCTTGGGCCAGCGTAATGAGGGTGATGCCCAACTCTCTCCCTCGCTGCTTTACCTTCCCCACCCTCAAGAGAGTAGGTACTCAATCACAGTTGAGTCAACTGGGGGCGTTGTTGTTTGTCGCTTCACACCTTAGCGGTCACCCATCCAAGTGCTAACCGCACCGGACGGTGCTTCACTTTCGACACAGTAGCGAGTGCTCCAACCACTGCACTATCCGACACCCCTTCACCCGAGTACAATTAATTATCAAACCATGAATACTATTTTTAATTTCTACATTAAAATAGTTTCCTTTTTTCACCATGACAATTTGAATTCGATGCCTGTAGTATCTACACATATAAATAAACTAACTAACTAAATATTCTCATAGATCGATTTGAGATTGTATTAAATGCTATTAATATTGCAATTAATTCATCAGTGAAAATGGAATACCCTTTACCTAAATAATATGCTACCGATATATTAAAATCCGGTATTACAAACGCTGATCCTGCTTCATCTGTTTCAAAAACAAAACCATCTGTATATATTTTTAAATGTCCATATTACTTTTCATACATATGATTTCGTGCTTCAACCGCCGTGAAGTTTATGATTCTTATTTATATTACAATAATGAATATCATATTTATTTGCCTTTTCAATTTTTCACATAGGTATTGGTAAAATTATATTTTTGGGACAATCTTCAATATGCATTAAATCTACTTGAATAAGATCTTTCGTAAAGTTGTTTGGAAAGAGTGCACTTTTGGGGCTATATCAGATCGGATGAACAGCTCTTCATCAGTACGGTTGTGAACAGCGTTTGCTCTTACTATGTATTTGGCGCATAACTTGCACAATTCAGCAAGGGGAATAATACCTGCAAGTTTATATGCCTTTCTATTTTTATATGAATGCCTAGCGCTAATTTTATTGCTTTAGTTTACTGTCTAAACTTTGTAATTTTTAAAGATACGCTTCCTCTCCGTATGTTGATTTGGATCTCACTAAAACAGAGGCTAAATGAATCAGTGTTTTTACATCTTGTCCCCAATTTTGTCTGCTAATAATTTTCAATAAATCATAACTGTTGATAGCTTTTTGTATTAAATATTCTATACGTCTTTTCCATCTTAGTTTACATGTTAAATATACGCCTAGGGTAACCTCATTTACGTACTTCCCCCCGTTGGAGTGCCGGGGGTTTCAGTATAAATAGTATCACCACATTCTGGAAATTTAGTGCTTTAAATTCCCACTGTCGCTGTCTTTCTCATTTGTTCTTTCTCATTCCTGCTCTGTTCTATCAATCTGCTATACTATCTTCTTCTTCGCTAGACCAGTCACCTACCTTTTTTCTTGATAACTCTTCCGGGACAAGACTCCTTATTTGTGACTGAGGTCTGTTGGATCAGCTTGGGAATATTGGACGCTTTCTGCCAGGTGGTCACTAGGGCTTATTATTTAGTAATGTAGGCATTTTATGTTTATGTGTTTTGTTGATAATTTATAATGTTGTTTGTATTCTATTTTGTTTTTGTAAACGGGGGTTCGATAAATTAGAGTATAGCCTCAGCGTCCCCTGCGTGGGATGTGTTTATTGTAAAGTGACTGGCTGATGGAGGGTATTCAGTTTTACCACTAGGGTTGTTTCAGCAGATATTTTATGCGGATCAGGGGTTGTCCGGTCCTGATTTGGCTCGGAAGAGTCCTCTGGACCTAAAGCAATAATCATGTAATGTAATGTACGTACTTGAGTTCTTCGTTTTCAATTTTTAATTTTGAAAGTTGTCTAGGTTCCTGACCATTATTAAATAACTAATGGTTTTAAACAGGTTGCTGTTTAAAATGTAGACAGAGAGACAACTGTTGTCTGCGAGTTTCATTTGGACGATTTTGCCTTGGCTTCTAAAAGTATCTTCATTTATTATTTTTATGTTTTTAAAAATATTAGGCATGATATTTATTGCAATGTACTTACACTTACAGCCGACGCTGTTGTCAAACGTCGTCTGCAAAGTTATATGTGACGTCACGTTTGGCGCTTGAATGGGATTCTTGCAAGATTGTTTGCGAATGAATTTTTGTGCGCATATAAGTATGGATGAAAAAGAAAGTGAACAGGTAACCTTCAGCTGTAAGATTGGTGACATGAGTGCAAAAGTGTTTTGAATGGAAATAAAACAAAATTTGCGGTATTACGGAACGGCACGTTCTTGACACGGGTTGAATCGGAAGCGCGCGGAATGAGGCTATTGCAGTTTGTGGACATTTTGTTTATTTATCTCAGAAACAGTTAAACGTTCGGTAAGGAAATGTCGGCTATAACGATTTCGCGGGTTTTGAGCGCAAGCAGACCGATCCGCAGCGCCCAGCACCTGCCCAGATCAGCGTCCATACCCGGACAAACTTTACAGTAGAGGCGAAGAAGGACTTCCGGCTAAGCAATTTATATATATAGATATCAAGTTCGTTTTTTCTTTAGACAATTCAGGACCGTTTTGATGACCAATATTATTTATTTTTTGTTGATATCCTATCCTATCCTATCCTGTCCCGTAACTCGGAGGTCGTAGGGGCACCACAGATGATCTTTTAACCAGCATACTCCATCTATCTCTGTCCTCAGC
Organism: Oncomelania hupensis; assembly: GCA_036898135.1. Lineage (NCBI taxonomy): Eukaryota > Metazoa > Mollusca > Gastropoda > Littorinimorpha > Pomatiopsidae > Oncomelania > Oncomelania hupensis. The sequence continues at coordinate 62,002 of JBAHVR010000236.1, read as the reverse complement.
AGCCCTGATGGCTTCGCTCAGTGTCAAACCAGTCCATTCTCGAATGTTGCCATCCCACCTCTTTTTCGGTTTCCCTCTTCTTCTACCTCCTTGCACTGTGCCTTGCAGAATGGTCTTTGCAAGGCCTGATGATCTGATGACGTGGCCATACCATCGGAGTTTCCGTTTCTTCACCACTGTGAGCAGGTCATCGTGTTGTCCAATGGCTTGTGTGATGGTCTGTCGGACTTCGTCGTTGGTGATGTGTTGGGTATAGGAAATGCCCAGAAGTCTTCTGTAGCACCTCATCTCCATGCTGTGTATTCTTCGTTGTAGATCTGCTGTGAGGGTCCATGCTTCGCAAGCATATAGGAAGATGGAGATGACAAGGGAGCGCAGCAGTCTTACTTTGGAATGTAGGCTGATGGTCCTGTCTTTCCAAATGGGCTTAACCTTGTCAGGGCAGCAGTTTGTGCGATCCTGGAGAGGACTTCCTGTCGGGACCCATTGTCTGATACAATGGCTCCTAAATATTTGAAGCTATGCACTGTGTTGAGGGATTGGCCTTGGACTTTGATGTCTGTGTTGATGCCATTGGTGTTGTTGGTCATCGTTTTGGTCTTCTCTGCACTTATTTCCATTCCATAAGCTCTGGAGGTGGTGTCAAGCCTCTGTACCAGCTGTTCAGGTTCTTGTTCCTCTCCAGCCAATCCATCAATGACATCCGCAAAGCGAAGATTGGAGATTGCTCTAACCCCTATGCTGACTGTGCCTTCGTGGGAAGATGTTGAAGAGTGTTGGAGAGAATAGGCATCCTTGACGCACACCGATTGTTGTTCTGAACCAGTTCCCGATGACGCTGTTATGGAGGACTGCACTGATAGCCTTGTCATACAGGCTTTTGATGACTTCAATAATTTTAGGGCTGATGCTGTACACTTTCATTGTTGCCCATAGAGCTGCATGCCAGACTCGGTCAAACGCCTTCTTGAAGTCTATGAACACATGATACAGACGTTGTTGGTGCTGTAGATATTTCTCACAGATTATTCTGAGGTTGAAAATCTGTTCAATGGTACTTCGCCCTGCCCTGAATCCTGTTTGTTCTTCAGCGATGATTTGTTCAGCTTGGAATTCAACCTGTTGAGTATTATGTTCAGGAGGACCTTGCTGGGATGGCTGATGAGGCTGATGGTGCGGTAATTTTCACACTCCTGAAAGTTACCTTTTTTTTGGGAAGAGTGATGACAAGCGACTGGGTCCATGGTGTAGGCCACTCCCCACTCTGCCAGATCCTGTTACAGATAATGGTGAGGGCATCAATCATCGCTTCTCCTCCTGCTTGTAGCAGTTCCGCTGGTATGTTGTCCACTCCCGCTGACTTCCCTTTCTTCAGCGATTGCACCGCTGCCTCAACTTCATGGAGAATTGGGAGGATTTCTTCTTCTTCTCTGTTCTCGGGACATGCTAGAACTGATGGTTCTCCATTTGGTGTATGGCTGTAAAGGTCAGAGCAGTACTCTATCCACATGTCCAAGACTTCTTGTTCTTCTGTAAGGCATATGCCAGACTTGCTTTGGATCGTGAGACTTTGGGCTGTTTAACACTTGTCAGCCGCTTCACAGTCTGGTAGGCCTTCTTGCTGTTGTTCTTGTTCAAAATGAGCAGTGGTGCAAATTTCCCTCCAATTGTGGCCTGAAATAGCTCTGCCACCTACGGGTCTTGCAGTTTGTCCAGGTCGAACTTCAGTCTAGTGCACTTAGCTGTATTTACTCTCTTCAAGTGGAGCCGGAAAGACATCATCATGAGATCGTGGTCACTTCCGATGTCTGCTCCTGGAAAAGTGCGTGTCCTGCCAATGTTGATGCTTGATCTGAAGCGTTTCTTGACCATGATGCAGTCTGTCTGGTTGTAATGCTTCCCCGCCGGGACTGTGCCATGTCCATCGTCTGGATTTTTTGTGGAGACCAAGCGTGTTTGCCAGTACCAGATTGTTGTATCTGGCAAACTCCAAGAGTCTCAGACTCCTGTCATTTGTCTCGTTGTTGCAGTGGGGTCCACATGTGTCTCCCCAGTTGTGGTGCGCATCTTGGCCAACCTTGGCATTCCAGTCTCCTTGCACTATGACTATGTCCTTCGGCACTTGGTCAAGGACCGCCTGTAGATTTTCATAGAAATCCTCCACTTCGCTGTCGTCATAGTCTGATGTTGGGGCATAGGTCTGGATGATGGTGATGTTGAAAGGGGCTGCTCTCAGACGGATGGTAATGAGTCTACAGGAGACTGGGCGGCAACCCATGACAGTGGCTATAATGTTCTTGTGGACCAAGAATCCAACGCCGTGTTCGCGCCTGTCATCTCTACCGCTGAAATAGAGCTTGTGGCCTATGTCGGTCGTTGTTTCACCTAGGCCTTTCCAGCGCAGTTCGCTGATACCTAAAAGGTTCCATCGATAGTGGGCCAGCTCGTGGGCCAGTTCTTCTAATTTTCTTTCCGCAGTTAGGGTCCTGTTGACGACCGATCCGGTATGGCATTAGTGGATAGTTTCATCATGTTGTGTGTCTTGGGCAAAAAAGACCTGGCGGTGCCCAATCCTCTCCAGGCTGTTGGCCACAGCCGAAATCCACGAATACAGTGTAGCTCGCCTTGGCCCCGAGCACGTGGTCGTTGAACCTGTAGTAACGTGAGGTTCCTCCGCCCTGGCCGGTGACTTCTGTGTAGAAGACTTTCGCCCAGTGATGCCGTGCTAACATCACCCCTGTTAGTCGCCTCTTACGACACGCCGGGAAACGTTGGGTGTATTCTATTTAGTGCCCGAACCCACAGGGCAAGGTTGATATAATTTAGTTATATATTTTATTTCGTACAAAGATGTTTCTTCTTTTAAATTTACATTCATCCGTATTGCTAAGTCATCTGCATATTGAACAAGTGACAAAATGCATATGGTAAATCATACATTAATATATTAAATAAAATCGTTGAAACTATAGATTCTTGTAGAATTCCCACATTGGTTTTATAGCTAGATAAATACGGATTCCCCACTCTCTTTTTGAGTCAAAAATAAGATTAGAAAAACCCACATTATGACGTCATAATGACGTTACACTAGCTCCAGAGCTTAAAACTCGGGAACTAATAATTTAGGTATTGTGTTTGGGTTGCGTAAAGCAAGAGATCAGCTAGACAAGATAGAGCGCAAATGCAGACGATTTGCATGATCTGTAAATTCTGACGACAGAATATTTTACACAAAACACTGAATCATTTTAATTTCAAATTATTCTGTGGACAATACCATTTGGCGACAGGAAAATACTGGTGATCTCAGGGAAAAGGTTGTTTGTTTAGACAACGGTGATATTTCAAACTTCAATTTAAATTGTTTTAAGACTAATTTATTCAAAATACACGTATGTAACAAATATGTAAATCGTAGAGCATAAAGCAACCACAAATGCGAGTATAAAATGCATACAATAGCAATACATGTTTTATTGTTTTTAATACTCTAATCATAATTATGTGCAAATTATGTACACACACATAAAAAAGAATTAATGTCACAGTGAAAAGTGAAAATGGATTACACAAGCAAGAAACACATTGATAAGTACTTGAGATCGTTTATAATACTACGGCGGCAACAAACACAAAAGTGGTTGATCAGCCCCGCCATTAAGTAGTGGTCACATCTAGCTTACGTTTTACGACTTGTGCATTTATGAGATTTTTCACTGACCGAAATTTTAAGGGTTGCCACAATCTAAAGTGAAAGTGTCCGCGGACGTTAATCTACATAATGAAACCTTGTGAACTTTTACGTTATCCAGTAGGCAAGGAAATACATACAGAATTTATAAGCGTAACACAAGTGTGGCCGGGTGCTACAGGTCAATGTAGCCGGACCTTCGAGTAGTGGCCACATTTGGCTTACGTTTTATGGCTTATGCATTGGGCTAAGAGATTTTTTATTGACCGGAATTTTGACGGTATTCGTGACTTCACACTCTGACTTCTGATAAACCCGGTTTATGTATTTTTGCAGAAAAAATTACGTTAGCTAATAACAAAGGAAATACATAAGGAATTCATAAACATTACAACTGTGGCCTGGTGGCGAACATGGTTTTTCCAAACTAGTTCCAATCATTTGCCGGAAAAGGCAATCACTGAAGTCGAATGATGCTCTCTGATGTGTTACGATATGATGCTTGCATGACTACGACTAGTTAAACATTAAAAATGATCGCTGTTGCTTCTAATTCTGTTCGATTTACACAGATTTCTTAATTACCCCGACTACAAGGATTGTGCTTTGTCTACCGATTAGATCTAATAGCCCTGCACAGCTAGTCAGAAGGAACATGCAGAATGCTTTTTGATTATAATTTCATTTGAGTTGATAATTTATTTAATATTGATTATTATGAACAGAGTATTTCTGTATTTTCAAAGGTTCACGAGGCATTAAAAGTACGCTGCATCAAACCATGCGCGCTCGTTTGGCTAGAAAGTCTAGAAAGACACGAGTGACTTGGAACGTTTTAGCGTGAGTCGTTCAGATACCCAGTCTGGATGGATGATGAAGTAGCCTGTAACCAGTGGTGCGGTGCTCTGGAAAAAAAAAAATCACTGTCAGAAATTAGTGGAACATAAAGACATCCAGATCTGCCCACAGTAACTCCAAAATGTAACATTTTTGTATTGTTGCAATTTTTGCTTTTTCATGTAATGACCGTGACAATTATGAAGTTGCTACTATTAACAGTTTTTGAGACATTATAATACTTACATTTGGACTACTCTCATAGCGAACTCTAGTAGAGTTCGCCATGACTACTCTAGAAAAAGCAGCCAAAAAGCAGTAGTTGATAGAAAACAACAACATTAGCTAAAATATGACATATTTTCTTTGACTATGACGCCAGGAAGCGTCATGACGTATTTATCTACGTCATATTCATTAGCGTTTGTGTGCGTCCTTTTTTTGCCATCCGAACATCTCTTTTCAGGAAAGAAGTGAAACTTTCATGGAAACCTCAAGCATTGTCAATTGCGTCCGTTCATTCGAAAACTCTTATGAAAATATTTATTTCAAACAGTTGAATGATCCTGCCCTGTGGGTTCGGGCACTAAATAGAATAGACCCAACATTTCCCGGCGTGTCGTAAGAGGCGACTAACAGGGGTGATGTTAGCACGGCATCACTAGGCGAAAGTCTTCTACACAGAAGTCACCGGCCAGGGCGGAGGAACCTCACGTTACTACAGGTTCAACGACCACGTGCTCTGGACCAAGGGGAGCCGCACTGTATTCGTGGATTTCGGGTGTGGCCAACAGCATGGAGAGGATTGGGCCGGCCAGGTCTTTCTTGCCCAAGACACACTGCATGATGAAAAGAACCACTAATTCCATACCGGATCGGTCGTCGCCCGTGTCACCAAGGACCACGCCTTCCGTTGGCCACCAGGACGGAGGTGATAAGTGTGCTACTGATGGACAACTTAGCAAGATCCGCACGAGAGACAACATCGTCATAGGAACCTGGATTGTCAGGACCCTAACTGCGGAGGGTAAATTAGAAGAACTGGCCCCGATGGAACATTTTAGGTTTCAGCAAAATGAACTGGAAAGGCCTAGGTGAAACAACGACCAACAAAGGCCACAAGCTTTATTTCAGCGGGAGAGATGACAGACACGATCACAGCGTTGGATTCTTGGTCCACAGAGACTTTCTAGCCACTGTCATGAGTTGCCGCCCAGTCTCCAGTAGACTCATTACCATCCGTCTAAGAGCAGCTCCTTTCAACATTACCATCATCCAGGTCTATGCTCCAACAGACTGACGGCAGCGAAGTGGAGGATTTCTATGAACATCTAGGGCTGTTCTTGACCAGGTGCCGAAGAAGGACATAATCATAGTGCAAGGCGACTGGAATGCCGAGGTTGGCCAAAATGCGCACCACAACTGGGTAGACACATGTGGACCCCACTACAACAACAAGACAAATGACAGTGGTCTGAGACTCTTGGAGTTTGCTAGATACAACAATCTCATACTGGCAAACAATCTTGGCCTTCACAAAAAATTCAGACGATGGACCTGGCACAGTCCCAGCGGGGAGCATCACAACCAGATCGACTACATCATGGCTTCACTCAGTGTCAAGTCATCCATTCCGGATTGTTGTCTTCCCACCTCTTTTTTTTTTTATGTCCCCCTCTCCTTCTGCCTCCTTACACTGTGCATGATGGTCTTTGAATTGTGATGTGGCGGAGTTTCTGTTTTTTCCCCACTGTGAGCAAGTCATCTTAATAACTCATTAGACTGAAATCACTACTTAGGCTGAAATTTTTTGTCCTCCGGTATACCTACATCTACACCCAGTTTTCAAGTGCAAAATGGCAACAATGAAAGTGACCTACAACGTTCAGCATTTTGATTATTGAGTTTTAGCTAATTATGACTTGAAAGATTTTCTTTGTTATTACCACAGACACTTAAAAACCTAACCAACAAATTCGGCACGAGGAAGAACAATAAGGTACACATACATATATACAAACAAGCTTACATACAAACATACATACATAATAATAATAATAATAATAATAATAATAATAATAATAATAATAATAATAATAATAATAATAATAATAATAATAATAATAATAATAATAATTTTACATAAAAGACGGAGTGGTCGTGACGGTAGTCTTCTCCCTTTTGCGATTTTCTTAGGTGGCGGTGCATTGGTCTCGATTCTCTGCTGCTGTACGACATGATGCCTTGGTTCAAACCACGACTGGCACACAAAATGATTAAAATAAATAAATAAATAAAAAAAGAAAGAAAGAAATAAAGCGGCACAAAGATTACTGATACGTACTAATCTGTTATAAAGCATGCAGCTACCATCCATGAAGCCAACTTCATATTATGGCTGCGGAACAATGAAAGGACGAGAACAAAAGAAGGAAACACCTGTAGAAAACGTTGATTGCATCCAGAGATCTGGCATAGACCTAATACTGCGTATAGGCGATTTCTGTATTCGTTTGCCTTTCCTGGTTCGATAATTCTATACTTTCACTAACTGTGTATTTATTTTCTACCGTCAGTATTTTAATGAATCAAAGCATTAAAAAAAAAAAAGTTTTGCTCACATCGCAGGATGACATAAACTCACTTGGCATTATAGGTACCGGCGTATAGATCGAGGCTCCCAATGTAAGGGTTGGGCTGTTCTCGGTTGCCAAAGCTACCATAGTGAGTCAGTGTACGACCAGGAATCCTGGGCATGTTGGGTGGGGCAGCGCGTCGCGGAGACAGTCCTCTGTTCATGATCACACTGCGATCCATCATCGTTGTCATGTTTACTAACATGCAAAAATAATAGGGTTATAACAGTTCGGTTTAAAACACTGAACTTTTATTAAAGCAGTCCTTGAAGAACTAATTCTTATTCAACTTTTTAATTACAATTATAAAATTATAATGACATAAAACAAGAACTAAAAAGGAAGACAAGCTATTCAGCTGTATTTCAAAGTACACACAGTCATAGCCACCAAAAAGCATTTCAAGAGATTTTTCGGTATAAATAGTATCCCCACTTTGTGGACATTTAGTGCTTTACATTCCTACTTTTTCTGTCATTCTCATTTGTTCTTTCTCGTTCCTAATCTGTTCTATTAATTTATTATCTTCTTCGCTACACTATTCACCTAATTTTTTTTTCTTGAAAACTCTCCCAAAAGTCTTCTTTTGTGTGTAGGGTCTGCTGGGTCAGCTTGGGGATATTGGACGTTTCTGCCAAATGGTCACTAGGGCTTTCTATGGTATTATTATTTAGCAATGTAGGCATTTTATATGTATGTGTTTTGTTAATATTTTATGATGTTTATATTCTATTTTGTTTTTGTAAACGTTTTCTGCATGGGATGCCTTTAGTGTAAAGTGTCTGGTTGATGGAGTGCCTTCAGTGTTACCATTTGGGTTGTTTCAGCAGATCTTTTATACAGATCAGGGGTGAGTCCTCTTTCAACCAAGTTGTGATCCTGATTCGGTTCTTTGCAGTCCGCTGGATCTTATAAACAATGACTAACTAACTAATTTTCTTGGTGGTGGTGAGACAGCTTTATCCTATGAAGCAAAATGAAACATGGAATTATAGGCTACTATTTGAACTATCTGCAAGCAAGCGTAAAAAATTCGGTTCAACCAATTTGGAGACACAGCAGAAACCGTGTTTAGAAAAGGAAAGCACAGCGACCTTAACCTTTAAGAAAGTGCAAATATTAATAATGTAACAAGATTGACAGTATTTAAGTATCTGTAAAGTAAAAAGAAATAATAAAATTCTGTGTTTTTTTTTTAAGATAAGGCAGAACAAAAAGATGAAATTCAGAGCGTCTGTCAACTGGACCGCTACTGAATCATTGAAGTACCTGAACTTTATTGACATGAAATTTTCCTTCTTGCAACAATGTGTAGGGAGGGGGGAGGGGGAGTGGATGGAAGTGTAATATCAGAAATGTTGACGACAAAGATGTGGTAACTCAGCTTAGAGATAAACAGAATAGTATTGAACAAAACCTGACGTTAATTTACCTGCTCTCTAAAGGGAAGGTTCCTATCCTATCCTATCCTATCCTGTCCCGTAACCCGAAGGTCGTAGGGGCACCACAGATGATCGTTTAACCAGCATACTCCATCTTTCTCTGTCCTCAGCAGCCCTGATGGCTTCGCTCAGTGACAAACCAGTCCATTCTCGAATGTTGTCCTCCCACCTCTTTTTCGGTCTCCCTCTTCTTCTACCTCCTTGCACTGTGCCTTGCAGAATAGTCTTTGCAAGGCCTGATGATCTGGTGACGTGGCCATACCATCGGAGTTTCCGTTTCTTCACCACTGTTAGCAGGTCATCGTGTTGTCCAATGGCTTGTGTGATGGTCAGTCGGACTTCGTCGCTGGTGATGTGTTGGGTATAGGAAATGCCCAGAAGTCTTCTGTAGCACCTCATCTCCATGCTTTGTATTCTTCGTTGGAGATCTGCTGTGAGGGTCCATGCTTCGCAAGATAGGAAGATGGAGATGACAAGGGAGCGCAGCAGTCTTACTTTGGAATGTAGACTGATGGTCCTGTCTTTCCAAATGGGCTTCAACCTTGTCAGGGCAGCAGTTGTTTGTGCGATCCTGGAGAGGACTTCCTGTCGGGACCCATTGTCTGATACAATGGCTCCTAAATATTTGAAGCTATGCACTGTGTTGAGGGATTGGCTTTGGACTTTGATGTCCGTATTGATGCCATTGGTGTTGTTGGTCATCATTTTGGTCTTCTCTGCACTTATTTCCATTCCATAGGCTCTGGAGGTGGTGTCAAGCCTCTGTACCAGCCGTTCAAGTTCTTGTTCCTCTCCAGCCAATCCATCAATGTCATCTGCAAAACGAAGATTGGAGATTGCTCTACCCCCTATGCTGACTGTGCCTTCATGGTCTGCAAGAGCATTTGACTCACTCTAAAGGGAAGGTTCGCAGATGTTAAATTAACATTCTTGACACGGTTACTCCCGATACCATCAAGCAGAACTCGCAAGTAAGAATGTTAGTTAGCTTACTCGGACATCTGATCAGGGTCCTTGACCGTTAGTTAGCCACGCGAATCATATCACTCTGATCTACCCTGAGATTCTCCTCTGACACAAAGTTGAGACGTAACAGATAGTGGCCCAAAAGCCGGACAGGAGAGTAGAAAATTCCGAGAAAAGATTCCCGTAGTCGCGAGAGCGAGATGAGTGGTCGGAGATAATGTAGAGACTCCTGTATATTCCCTGTAAACCCAACATTAACCGGGTAGTCACACGCGTTGGAACGAAAAGGGTCTAAACAAGGAGCGAACTGAAGTGAACTGAAGTGACCAATAATCCTCAGCCATATATATATATATATATATATATATATATATATATATATATATATATATATATATATATATATATATATATATATATATATATATATATATGTGGGGGTGTGTGGGGGTGTGTTGGTGTGTGTGTGTGTGTGTGCATGCATTATGAATATCATTCATTCTATATCATTGATGTTTATGTTTTATAAGTGTGCATGCAATGGCGTAGCTAGGGGAGGGGGAAGGGGGGATCCAAATTCGAAAGTCCCCCCCCCCCTCCCCGGGCCCCCACTTGAGCGGGTGCCCCCAAAGGAGTGTCCGAAATTTTATTTGACATTAAATATTAAATATTACGTCACAGCCATGTAATCTTGCTATGCACGTTGTTATATAAGTTTAGACTTACATATTTATTAAGTACATTATCTGTCATGATGTCGAATGTCAAAATGAAGGGGACCCCAAAGAGGCCAAGCCCCCCGGACACCCAAATCCCTAGCTACGCCGCTGTGTGTATGAAAGAACAGGAATAGTGAAACATCAAAAACTCAGCAAAACCGTGTGGTAAATTATGAGTACTTGTACTTAAGGCCCGTGTCGTTTATGTGTTTAACGTAAATTTTACGGGTCACGTGACAATGGCCACGTCATCCGAGCATCAGGCCTTACATCCTGCAAGGCACGGTGCCAGGAGGCAGAAGAAGAGATAAAAAGAGGTGGGAGGACAACATTCGAGAATGGACTTGCTTGGCACCGAGTGAAACCATGAAAGTTGCTGAGAACAGAAAGATGGAGAACACTGGTTAAATGATTATCTGTGGTGCCCCAACGACCTTCGAGTAACGGGATATGATAGGATAGGATAGACATATAAAAACTAACGCGCGGATATCTCTCTCTCTCTCTCTCTCTCTCTCTCTCTCTCTCTCTCTCTCTCTCTCTCTCTCTCTCTCTCTCTCACTCTCTCTCTTCAAAAGGTGAGCAGATTTGGACGACACAAATGCTATCGGAGGATAACAGATCTATTGTTCTCTAGTAGTGTCTGCTACAGCGATCAATAGATTCGCAAGGGAGGTAAGCCATAAAAAGTGGCTTGTAAGCGTTATCAAAGACCTTGATATATATCAAGGTCTTTGGCGTTATAGAGGAGTTTTCCGTCTGGGTATAGAGAGCTTATTAAGGGAAAGAGAGGGAACTTCCATTATGTCCTATACAAAAATGCGAGACGCTCTCACGGATTATTTCCCTTTGCTCGGGCTGGCTATATTTCACCATCTGCTATATGAATGATCTGTGCGTGGTAACTTATTGAGCCTCTGCCATTGCAAATGAACATTTTTATGGCAATGTTTGCAAAAACCAAACTTTTAACCATCATTATTATTAACATTCCGCTACTGCTGTCTTTTTTTTGTTTTGTTTTTGTTTATGTTTACTTATGTGTGTATGTCATAGGTTCGTTTTCTGCCCTGGAATTTATTATTTTTTAATCAATGACAGATATTTTAAAATTAAAATATGCATGACAGATGTTTCATTTATCCGAAACTGTAAATCCGTAATCGTGAGAGAGAGAGAGAGAGAGAGAGAGAGAGAGAGAGAGAGAGAGAGAGAGAGAGAGTGAGTGAGTGAGTGAGAGAGAGAGAGCTCTGTCATTCAATCAATTAATCACAATAAAGCACAATAACAAAATGTTTCACTAATAGTGTGAATTTAAATTATATCAGGTGTCCCCCTACCCCCCAACCCTCTCACCTCCCACATCACTGGCTTAATAACATCAGTCACTTCATGGAAAATAATTAATTAATCAGACAGAACAATCAGAACCTACTGGCTAGACTACAACATTCCACGCAATATAGATCTAATGCGCAGAAATTCACAGATCAGAACAAGGACTGAGTTTCTACATTACATTTTTTTCCCCGTTTACACTCAAACGAAAAGGAATTACAACAGATCAAGGACCATTTTTGTGCCTAGGTAATGGGTTATCTTGCACAGTATTTGATCACGAGGAGAAAACAGACTTAGTCTAATTTAACTTGTTAACATAAGCAGTTTGACGAAGCCAAACTGCCAATCTGACATCTACTTTTGAAATATAAGCACAAATATAGTCAAACAACCTAGCAATAACGTAAACAGTGAGCGACCTGTTGAACGTAAACCTGTCAGCAAGCAAACTGTTTTGGATTTAGCACATAGGTATAACATGAATCATTCAAGCCGCTCTCCGATTGTTTTAACACTAACGGTCTTAGTTTAGGCCTACATAAACACAAAAAATGAAGTTGTTCAATTGCAATTTACCTTTCTTTGTCTCTTAGAAATTTGTGGGTTCGGGCAAATAGAATAGACCCAACGTTTCCCGGCGTGTCGTAAGAGGCGACTAACAGGGGTGATGTTAGCACGGCATCACTGGGCGAAAGTCTTCTACACAGAAGTCACCGGCCAGGGCGGAGGAACCTCACGTTACTACAGGTTCAACGACCACGTGCTCAGGGCCAAGGCGAGCCACACTGTATTCGTGGATTTCGGCTGTGGCCAACAGCCTGGAGAGGATTGGGCCCTGCCAGGTCTTTTTTTGCCCAAGACACAACACATGATGAGGCTATCCACTAATTCCATGCCGGATCGGTCGTCGCCCGGCTACACAAGGACCGCGCCTTCCGTTGGCCACCAGGACGGAGGTGAAAAGTATGCTACTGATGGACAAACTAGCAAGATCCGCACGAGAAACAACATCGTCATAGGAACCTGGAATGTCAGGACCCTAACTGCGGAAGGAAAATTAGAAGAACTGGCCCACGAGCTGGACCACTATCGATGGAACGTTCTAGGTTACAGCGAACTGCGCTGGAAAGGCCTAGGTGAAACAACGACTGACAAAGGCCACAAGCTCTATTTCAGCGGTAGAGATGACAGGCACGAACACGGCGTTGGATTCTTGGTCCACAAGAACATTCTAGCCACTGTCATGGGTTGCCGCCCAGTCTCCAGTAGACTCATTACCATCCGTCTGAGAGCAACCCCTTTCAACATTACCATCATCCAGGCCTATGCCCCAACATCGGACTATGAAGACAGCGAAGTGGAGGATTTTTATGAAAATATACAGGCGGTCCTTGACCAAGTGCCGAAGAAGGACATAGTCATAGTGCAAGGCGACTGGAATGCCAAGGTTGGCCAAGATGCGCACCACAACTGGGGAGACACATGCGGACCCCACTGCAACAACGAGACAAATGACAGGGGTCTGAGGCTATTGGAGTTTGCCAGATACAACAATCTGGTACTGGCAAACACGCTTGGTCTCCACAAAAAATCCAGACGATGGACATGGCACAGTCCCGGCGGGGAACATCACAACCAGATCGACTACATCATGGTCAAGAAACGCTTCAGATCAAGCATCAACATTGGCAGGACACGCACTTTTCCAGGAGCAGACATTGGAAGTGACCACGATCTCGTGATGATGTCTTTCCGGCTCCATTTGAAGAGAGTAAATACAGCAAAGTGCACTAGGCTGAAGTTCGACCTGGACAAACTGCAAGACCCGGAGGTGGCAAAAATATTTCAGGCCACAATTGGAGGGAAATTTGCACCACTGCTTATTTTGGGGGCAGGCGAAGTAGATGTCAACACCATGACCAATACCTTCAACTCAGCTGTAACAGATGCCGCCACTGAGATCCTTGGCAAGCACCGACCAAAGAAGAAGCCGTGGATCACACCTGAACTTTTGGATCTGTGTGATAAACGAAGAGAGGTAAAAAAGAAAAAGAACACCTCACGGGGAGCTGATGTCTACCGAAAAATCAACAATGACATCCGAAAAGGCATGCGCACAGCAAAGGAGAACTGGATAGAAGATCAATGCCAGGAAATAGAGAACAATCTGAACAAGAACAACAGCAAGAAGGCCTACCAGACTGTGAAGCGGCTGACAAGTGTTAAACAGCCCAAAGTCTCCACTATCCAAAGCAAGTCTGGCATTTGCCTTACAGAAGAACAAGAAGTCTTGGACAGATGGACAGAGTACTGCTCTGACCTTTACAACCATACACCAAATGGAGACCCATCAGTTCTAGCATGTCCTGAGAGCAGAGAAGAAGAAGAAATCCCCCCAATTCTCCGGGAAGAAGTTGAGGCAGCAGTGTAATCGCTGAAGAAAGGGAAGTCAGCGGGAGTGGACAACATACCAGCGGAACTGCTACAAGCAGGAGGAGAAGCGATGACTGATGCTCTCACCATTATCTGTAACAAGATCTGGCAGAGTGGGGAATGGCCTACACCATGGACCCAGTCGCTTGTCATCACTCTTCCCAAAAAAGGTAACCTTCAGGAGTGTGAAAATTACCGCACCATCAGCCTCATCAGCCATCCCAGCAAGGTCCTCCTGAAAATAATACTCAACAGGTTGAAACCACAAGCTGAACAAATCATAGCTGAAGAACAAGCAGGATTCATGGCAGGGCGAAGTACCACTGAACAGATTTTCAACCTCAGAATAATCTGTGAGAAATACCTACAGCACCAACAACATCTATATCATGTGTTCATAGACTTCAAGAAGGCATTTGACCGAGTCTGGCATGCAGCTCTATGGGCAACCATGAAAGTTTACAACATCAGCCCTAAAATTATAGAAGTCATCAAAAGCCTGTATGACAAGGCTACCAGTGCAGTCCTCCATAACAGCTTCATCGGGAACTGGTTCAGAACAACAATCGGTGTGCGTCAAGGATGCCTACTCTCTCCAACACTCTTCAACATCTTCCTAGAGCGCATCATGTCAGATGCTCTTGCAGATCACGAAGGCACAGTCAGCATAGGGGGCAGAGCAATCTCCAATCTTCGTTTTGCGGATGATATTGATGGATTGGCTGGAGAGGAACAAGAACTTGAACAGCTTGTACAGAGGCTTGACACCACCTCCAGAGCTTATGGAATGGAAATAAGTGCAGAGAAGACCAAAATGATGACCAACAACACCAATGGCATCAACACGGACATCAAAGTACAAGGCCAATCCCTCAACACAGTGCACAGCTTCAAATATTTAGGAGCCATTGTGTCAGACAATGGGTCTCGACAGGAAGGAAGTCCTCTCCAGGATCGCACAAACAACTGCTGCCCTGACAAGGTTGAAGCCCATTTGGAAAGACAGAACCATCAGTCTACATTCCAAAGTAAGACTGCTGCGCTCTCTGGTCATCTCCATCTTCCTATATGCTTGCGAAGCATGGACCCTCACAGCAGATCTCCAACGAAGAATACAAAGCATGGAGATGAGGTGCTACAGAAGACTTCTGTGCATTTCCTATACCCAACACATCACCAACATTGAAGTCCGACAGACCATCACACAAGCCATTGGACAACACGATGACCTGCTCACAGTGGTGAAGAAACGGAAACTCCGATGGTATGGTCACGTCACCAGATCATCAGGCCTTGCAAAGACCATTCTGCAAGGCACAGTGCAAGGAGGTAGAAGAAGGGGGAGACCGAAAAAGAGGTGGGAGGACAACATTCGAGAATGGACTGGTTTGACACTGAGCGAAGCCATGAGGGCTGGTGAGGACAGAGAAAGATGGAGTATGCTGGTTAAGCGATCATCTGTGGTGCCCCTACGACCTTCGGGTTATGGGACAGGATAGGATAGGATAGGATAGGAAATTTGAAAAAGGACTTGCCAACACAACTTTTACCTGGCATTATGGCTGACTTTCTGCCACGAGCCATTTTCAGCATGTCGACAAGGGAGCATAACTCGTACATTTCGTCTCGCGGTTCTGTACCAAGTTCCCCCTCTTTCTATCATAAGCTCTTTGGTATAGTCTGTGCTTGTATGGCGCACAACTCCATGTCGCCAAAGATTAACTATTGGGCAATAAGTAACGGACCTATTATTATTATTATTATTATTATTATTATTATTATTATTATTATTATTATTATTATTATTATTATTTCCTATCCTATCCTATCCCGTAACTCAAAGGTCGTTGGGGCACCACATATGCTCGTTTAACCAGAGTACTCCATCTTTCTCTGTCCTCAGCAACCTTCATTGCTACGCTGTGTCAAGCCAGAACATTCTCGAATATTGTCCCCCCACCTCTTTTTCTGTCTCCCTCTTCTTCTGCCTCCTTGCAGTATGGTCTTTGCAAGACCTGTGTCTCTGGTGACGTGGCCATACCATCAGAGTTTCCGTTTCTTCACCACTGTGAGCATGTCATCGTGTTGTCCAATGGCTTGTATGATGGTCTGTCGGATTTCGTTGTTGATGTGCTGGGTATAGGAAATGCCCAGAAGTCTTCTGTAGCACCTGATCTCCATGCTTTGTATTCTTCGTTGTAGATCTGCTGTGAGGGTCCATGTTTCGTAAGGGTATAGGAAGATGGGGATGACAAGGGAGCGCAACAGCCTTACCTTGGA
The DNA here is from genome assembly GCA_036898135.1 of Oncomelania hupensis. NCBI lineage: Eukaryota > Metazoa > Mollusca > Gastropoda > Littorinimorpha > Pomatiopsidae > Oncomelania > Oncomelania hupensis. Next base: position 45,654 of record JBAHVR010000236.1, on the reverse strand, counting down.
ATGTAGACTGATGGTCCTGTCTTTCCAAATGGGCTTCAACCTTGTCAGGGCCGCAGTTGTTTGTGCGATCCTGGAGAGGACATCCTGTCGGAACCCATTATCTGATACAATGGCTCCTAAATATTTGAAGCTATGCACTGAGTTGAGGGATTGGCCTTGGACTTTGATGTCCATGAAGATGCCATTGGTGTTGTTGGTCATCATGTTGGTTTTCTCTGCACTTATTTCCATTCCATAGGCTCCTGGAAGTGGTGTCAAGCCTCTGTACCAGCTGTTCGTTCTTGTTCATCTCCAGCCAATCCATCAATGTCATCCGCAAAACGGAGGTTGGAGATTGCTCTACTCCCTATGCTGACGTTGCCAACATGATCTGCAAGGGCATATACATGATGCGCTCTAGGAAAATGTTGAAGAGTGTTGGCGAAAGTAGGCATCCTTGACGCACACCGATTGTTGTTCTGAACCAGTTTCAGATGGCGCTGTTGTGGGTTGACTGCACTGGTAGCCTTGCCATACAGTTTTTTGATGACTTCAATAAATTTAGGGCTGATGTTGTAAACTCTCATGGTTGCCCACAGAGCTGCAATATGACAGATTCGGTCAAACGCTTTCTTGAAGCACAAACACATGATATAGATCTTGGTGCGGTAGATATTTCTCGCAGGTTATTCTGCAGTTGAAACCCTATTCAGTGGAACTTCGCTCTGCCCTGAATCCTGCTTGTTCTTCAGCTTTGATTTGTTCAGCTTGGGGATTCAACCTGTCGAGTATTATTTACCTCCGTACAGAATACGATAATGGTTTGATAAACAAAGTAACATATCTTAATCACCCCTCTCCCACTCCTGCCTCTCCTCATCTCCTTCCCATTTCACCCCATTCCGCCCGCGATATTTTTTCCCCACATCACGTCCGAGGGATACCATAATGGTGCTTTTCAATGTCTTCACTCGCCAAAGTTTGCAAAAACAAGCTTAGATAATAGTTTTTCGCAAGCTTAGATAATAGTTTCTCTGCTAAATGTGTTTGTTCATTTGTATCATCGTATGTGTACAAAATTATGTATATCTATATAATTACTCAGTGAACTTGAGTCGAGGCAAGCTTACGCTGAAATCCACCCTGCTGAACGCTAGTTGGTGCGATATTTTCTGATCAGGCCTACCCTACCGCCTTATTGCTTCTGTCAGCTTTGTAAGATATGCATTATGAATATCTTTGTTATAAGTATTGTGAATTGTGTCGTTTTTTTCTTATTTTTCGTATGAAGAAGAGTAGTAACTGTTCTCTGGAGTAAGCCTACAACACGAGACTTCAACCTGGTTCTGTCTCCCTCTTTCCTGTTGACATTTGTTTACTCTGTTTGGCCAGACTCTGCACTCCAACGGCTGCCCCTTTCTTTGTGATAATAATGGTCACCTCTACATGATCCGCCCTGATGGAATTGCAGTGTGGTCAGTTTCTATGAGTGGAGACGTTGCATACCTTGTAAAAAAAAAAAAAATCCACTTTTCCAGCACTGAGACAGTGGAAAAAAACAACGCTAAAAAGATAGCGAAATTGTATCAAGGTCAAAACAACGGAAAAGGAAGGGGTGATGGGGAAAAGCGCGCCAGTCCTTGTTTATTAGGAAGGTCTAAGTACTCTAGTGTTTTGAAATCAAAGTTAGTTTTGTTTAGGTTAGCTCAGTAGTGGGTGTCTTTAGCAAATTGATGGATGCTCTGTGTTGTATTGTTTCCTGCTCTGAATTGCTATGTCAATGTTGGTTTGCTGTTGTTAGGTTCAGGTTGGCTTTCAATTGTTGTTAATGCTGCTTGTGCAATATTTTAGTTGTTACTATATACAAAATATGTACAGTTTAAAACAGCTATGTAAATAAATTGATGATGATGATGATGATGATAATAATAATAATAATAATAATAATAATAATAATAATAATAATAATAATAATAATAAATTTAATTTAAATAAAACAAATACATAAATAAATAAAATAAAATAAATAAAAATTGGAAAAGGAAGGGGAGTTGGGGTTATTAAAAAAACTGTAAATACTGTAATTGTACTAACAATGTGTATGGAAAATGTCGTTTATCCATTGAATTTTGTTGAATAACTTTGGAAAAGGAAGTTTGACAATTAATATAAAACATTATAATTGTACACTCATGTCTTGTAAGTAAAGTTTAATGCATGCAAGTTTAATTGTGTGGCATACATTTAATAATGAAAAATACATTTTAAAAAGTAAATTTTAACAAATGTTACTGTAAAAAATTCAAAAGGTAAAGGATGGGGAGTTGTGGATTAGAACAACAATGTAAATATTGTAAAAGAACTGAATCTGACTGTAATGTAAACTGTAATTTTTGCATTGAATTGTGATGAACAATTTTGAACAATGTACATGTTTATTTCAAAGATAAAGTAGAAAAGGATGGGGCATTGGGGTTCAAATTAACAGTAAACAAAGATTTTAATGGAAAATGTCATTTATGCTGGGAATTTTGCTGAATATGTTTTCTATGCGTACAAGTTTATTTGAAATAGAAATTGTTTATATATGTAAAGTATAATGCCTGTAGTGAATTGTGCTGCATACATTTAATGTGAGAAAATAAAATAATGTGTCGCATATTCTTTTTTTTTCTGCTCACTTTTACACTATTTCTACATAGAAGAGTTTATTAATTCACATTATTGAGGTGATAGCTCTCACGAAAACAGCTTAAACATACATCCCATACTTTGTTAACGTCAACGCGCGAGTCTATCAAAGGGACCTTTGATACAGTCGTTACGCGTCACCCAATCCCACAGGCTCACAAAACTTCCGCTAAATAATACATAAAAACGCCTTGGAGCATGCTCGTCACGCACCGCCGCGTTGTTGTCTCTAATCCAAGGGAGATTTAGTAGGCCTATAGGACCTTTTGAATGTCGGACACAAAGTTTAGATTAACATTTTGGATTATATTAGGCACAAACAAATGTATATAAGCAAATAGTCATCAGCGTAAATGATACATTTTATATTTTGGCGCGCTTTTCAGAGGCACTAAAGACCCAGCTAGGTCCTCCTGAAAATAATACTCCACAGGTTAAAACCCCAATTTGAACAAATCATAGCTGAAGAACAAGCAGGATTCAGGGCAGGGCGAAGTACCACTGAACATATTTTCAACCTCAGAATAATCTGCGAGGAATACCTACAGCACCAACATCTATATCATGTGTTCGTAGACTTCAAGAAGGCGTTTGATCGAGTCTGGCATGCAGCTCTGTGGGCAACCATGAGAGTGTGCAACATCAGCCCTGAAATTATTGAAGTCATCAAAAGCCTGTATGACAAGGCTACCAGTGCAGTTCTCCATAACAGCGCCATCGGAAACTGGTGCAGAACAACAATCGGTGTGCGTCAAGGATGCCTACTCTCTCCAACACTCTTCAACATCTTCTTAGAGCGCATTATATCAGATGCCCTTCCATATCACGAAGGCACAGCATAGGGGGTAGAGCAATCTCCAACCTTCGTTTTGCAAATGACATTGATGGATTGGCTGGAGAGGAACAAGAACTTAAACAGATGGTACAGATGGGACAACACATCCAGAGCCTATGGAATGGAAATAAGTGCAGAGAAGACCAAAATGATGACCAACAACACACATCAAAGTCCAAGGCCAATCCCTCAGCACAGTGCATAGCTTCAAATATTTATGAGCCATTGTATCAGACAATGGGTCCGGACAAGAAGTCCTCTCCAGGATGGAACAAACAACTGCTGCCCTGGCAAGTTTGAAGCCCATTTGGAAAGACAAGCCCATCAGTCATCTTCATCTTCCTATGGTGAAGAAACTGAAACTCCGATGGTATGGCCACCTCACCAGATCATCAAGCCCTGCAAAGACCTTCCTGCAAGGCACAGTGCAAGGAGGTAGAAGAAGAGTGAGACCGAAAAAGAGGTAGGAGAACAAAATTCGAGAACGGACTGGCTTGACATTGAGCGAAGCCATCAGGGTTGCTGAGGATGAAAAGATGGAGTATGCTCGTTAAACGATCATCTGTGGTGCCCCAACGACCTCAGAATTACGGGATAAGATAGGATAGGAATGTTTTGTATGTGTTCAGAACTGAGCCTCCAACCTGTTAGTATAATATTTTACACACACACATTTTTGTGGAAACGACGTTCTGATGACTGTTGTGAAAAAAACAGGGATTATTTTGACACACTTTCCATTTCTTTGACATTATTTTGACATTTTCCAATTTTTGAAGCTATCCCTAACCCAAACCCTAACCCCTAACCCAAACCCTAACCCTAACCCTTAACCTAACCCTAATCCTAAAACAGCTGTAACTCAACGGAGCACTATTTTGACGTCAAAATAGTACGGCCTTCCAAAAAAGTCAGAAGAAACCATGTGGAGTTTCATGTGTGTGTCATCAGAACGTCGTTTCTACATGCCCACACACGCACACACACAACACACACACACACACGCATACACACACATACATAGACTACATACCTACAACTATATGTGATGGGAACGCACTTTAAAACCAGCTCCAAACTCCTATCGGACTATAACTGTAACCTCTATCAAAGTTATATATCGTCGCTGTCAGACGAAAACCTCGTATCTCATTTTTTGCTGTTTTGAGAAAATCGATAAAAACTGTTTCAACCAGTCGGGTAACGCCAAACCAATGACTTTTTTTTACTTCAAAGGAACTTTGAAAAGTCTAGAAATTTGGCAGTATGGGATAAAAAGTCGAAGAAGTGTTTTCCGTTGAGAACTGGAAGCAAATGAAGAGTTACGAGGTTTTCGACTTACAACTTTGTAAAAAAGTTTGAGTTACGAGGTTTTTGAATAAAACAACAGACCCTGGTACAACACAAAATCAGAGGAAAACGTTGTCAAAGATCGCAGGAAAGCCATATTTATAGGTGTTACAAACTGTCAAAACGTCAAACACAGAAATACCATATCTTCCGGCATTTGCTATCCTGTCCCGTAACTCGGAGGTCGTAGGGGCACCACTGATGATCGTTTAACCAGCATACTCCATCTTTCTCTGTCCTCAGCAGCCCTGATGGCTTCGCTCAGTGTCAAACCAGTCCACTCTCGAATGTTGTCCTCCCACCTCTTTGTCGGTCTCCCTCTTCTTCTACCTCCTCGCACTGTGGCTTGCAGAATGGTCTTTGCAAGGCCTGATGCTCTGGTGACGTGGCCATACCATCGGAGTTTCCGTTTCTTCACCACTGTGAGCAGGTCATAGTGTTGTCCAATGGCTTGTGTGATGGTCTGTCGGACTTCGTCGTTGGTGATGTGTTGGGTATAGGAAATGCCCAGAAGTCTTTTGTAGCACCTCATCTCCATGTTTTGTATTCATCGTTGTAGATCTGCTGTGAGGGTCCATGCTTCGCAAGCATATAGGAAGATGGAGATGACAAGGGAGCGCAGCAGTCTTACTTTGGAATGTAGACTGATGGTCCTGTCTTTCCAAATGGGCTTCAACTTTGTCAGGGCAGCAGTTGTTTGTGCGATCCTGGAGAGGACTTCCTGTCGGGACCCATTGTCTGATACAATGGCTCCTAAATGTTTGAAGCTATGAATGCACTGTGTTGAGGGATTGGCCTTGGACTTTGATGTCCGTGTTGATGCCATTGGTGTTGTTGGTCATCATTTTGGTCTTCTCTGCACTTATTTCCATTCCATAGGCTCTGGAAGTGGTGTCAAGCCTCTGTACCATCTGTTCAAGTTCTTGTTCCTCTCTAGCCAATCCATCAATTATTCTGAGGTTGAAAATCTTTTCAGTGGTAATTCGCCCTGCCCTGAATCCTGCTTGTTCTTCAGCTATGATTTGTTCAGCTTGGGGTTTCAACCGGTTGAGTATTATTTTCAGGAGGACCTTGCTGGGATGGCTGATGAGGCTGATGGTGCGGTAATTTTCACACTCCTGAAGGCCACTCCCCGCTCTGCCAGATCTTGTTACAGATAATGGTGAAGGCATCAATCATCGCTTCTCCTCCTGCTTGTAGCAGTTCCGCGGGTATGTTGTCCACTCCCGCTGACTTCCCCTTCTTCAGCGATTGCACTGCTGCCTCAACTTCTTCCTGGAGAATTGGGAGGATTTCTTCTTCTTCTCTGTTCTCGGGACATGCTAGAACTGATGAGTATCCATTTGGTGTAAAGGTCGGAGCAGGTACTCTGTCCATCTGTCCAAGACTTCTTGTTCTTCAGTAAGGCATATGCCAGACTTGCTTGGGATCGTGGAGACTTTGGGCTGTTTAACACTTGTCAGGCGCTTCACAGTCTGGTAGGCCTTCCTGCTGTTGTTCTTGTTCAGACTGTTCTCTATTTCCTGGCATTGATCTTCTATCCAGTTCTCCTTTGCTGTGCGCATGCTTTTTCGGATGTCATTGTTGAATTTTCGGTAGACATGAGCTCCCTGTGAGGTGTTATTTTTCTTTTTAATCTCTCTTCGTTTATCACACAGATCCAAAAGTTCAGGTGTGATCCACGGCTTCTTCTTTGGTCGGTGCTTGCCAAGGATCTCAGTGGCGGCATCTGTCACAGCTGAGTTTAACGTGGTGGTCATGGTGTTGACATCTACTTCACCAGCCCCCAAAATGAGCAGTGGTGCAAATTTCCCTCTAATTGTGGCCTGAAATAGTTCTGCCACCTTCGGGTCTTGCAGTTTGTCAGGTCGAACTTCAGTCTGGTGCACTTTGCTGTATTTACTCTCTTCAAGTGGAGCCGGAAAGACATCATCACGAGATCGTGGTCACTTCCGATGTCTGCTCCTGGAAAAGTGCGTGTCCTGCCAATGTTGATGCTTGATCTGAAGCGTTTCTTGACCATGATGTAGTCGATCTGGTTGTGATGCTCCCCGCCGGGACTGTGCCATGTCCATCGTCTGGAGTTTTTGTGGAGACCAAGCGTGTTTGCCAGTATCAGATTGTTGTATCTGGCAAACTCCAAGAGTCTCAGACCCCTGTCATTTGTCTCGTTCTTGCAGTGGGGTCCACATGTGTCTCCCCAGTTGTGGTGCGCATCTTGGCCAACCTTGGCATTTCAGTCGCCTTGCACTATGACTATGTCGTTCTTCGGCACTTGGTCAAGGACCGCCTGTAGATTTTCATGAAAATCCCCCACTTCGCTGTCGTCATAGTCTGATGCTGGGGCATAGGCCTGGATGATGGTGATGTTGAAAGGGGCTGCTCTCAGACGGATGGTAATGAGTTTACTGGATACTGGGCGGCAACCCATGACAGTGGCTAGAATGTTCTTGTGGACCAATAATCCAACGCCGTGTTCGTGCCTGTCATCTCTACCGCTGAAATAGAGCTTGTGGCCTTTGTCGGTCGTTGTTTTACCTAGGCCTTTCCAGCGCACTTCGCCGATACATAAAACGTTCCATCGATAGTGGTCCAGCTTGTGGGCCAGTTCTTCTAATTTTCCTTCCGCAGTTAGGGTCCTGACATTCCAGGTTCCTATGACGATGCTGTTTCTCGTGCGGCAGGTTGCACTTTCCGCAGAGGGTCCCAGACGACAGATTTCCGTTATCAGACATCGACGTAGATTCTGAAATTCATTAACATAAACAATCTCAAGTGTTTTATTCCGATTTAAATAAATGAATGTATGCTGTACGCCCCTCTCACAAACAAGCGATATTGAGATCTACTCAATCTAAGCCTACATACTATATCTAACATCCGTCCACCAGATCCAGTGACCTCCACATACACCCTCCCCACACTAGATCTATTCTCTTCGCCTCCAGAACTGCCCCTTTCTCTTCAACCACAGAGAGAGAGAGAGAGAGAGAGAGAGAGAGAGAGAGAGAGAGAGAGAGAGAGAGAGAGAGAGAGAGAAAGAGAGAGAGAGAGAGAGAGAGATCAGTCTTTCACCACTGAAAACTCAAGACTACATGATTCAATGCCTTTCCATACATTCATTGTCTAATTGTGAAGGAAATCAAACGACTCAAAGTGTTATGTGTGCTCTGTACTTACAATTTTCGTCCAAACTTTTGCGACAAAGAAAACCTCGTATGTTGCGTCATTGTCACTTCCTACCGCGAAAACGTTCGGTAAAAACCTCGTATCTAAACATACGAGGTTTGGTCCGCCAGTAGAGAGATACAAGGTTTGGTTTCATGGATTTTTATTAACTTTCTATTCGAGACGCAATTTTGAGTAGCACAGAACATGGGCAAGAGACCAAGGGTCACAACTATGAAGTTACAGTATCTCCAAACCGCCATTTTGGGACTTACGAGGTTTTTGTCTGACAGCGACGATATATATATATATATATATATATATATATATATATATATATATATATATATATATATATATATATATATATATATATATATATATATATATATATATATATATATATATATATATATATTCTGGGCACCTTAAAAGTCACCAACCGGTCATTTGGGTACCCGACTTTGGATCTGGGGACCCAGCTGGGTCCCCGGATCCAAGGCGGCTCCCAGAAAACGATCTTAGGGTAAGCGCAGTGCCTCGACGATTAGGGTAAGGCAGTGCCTCGACGATTAGGGTAAGGCAGTGCGCTCGAAACGGGTTAGGGTTAGGGTTAGCGGTCCGTCTACAAGTGATAATTTCACATGTAATTATAGTGGGGGTACCCAAAAGCAAGGGGGTATATCTATCTATATAATATATATATATATATATATATATATATATATATATATATATATATATATATATATATATATATATATATATATATATATATATATATATTGTAAGTGAAACTTCTTAATCGCAGGCTAATCGGCCATTCTAGTAGAGAGGGTCCCTAAATATAGAGACGCTCTCGTATCAAGATACGGGCGCCTGTGGTCTGAATCTATACACAGGCACCAAACTGTGACACTTTATAGGGGAACCTATAACAACATTTAAATTTTGGAATCACATTAGTATCTACTGCACCAGTGCACTGTTATTCGTGTGCGTTTATGTGTGCAGATGCCAAAGTTTGCACAGCTGTTTTGTGTCATCTTATTTTCGAGTCTAAATATTCGTGTTTATTTTTCCTTATTGTATAATGTTATTTGGGTGCAGAACGACCTAATGATCAATCCACCGTGTCCAACTCTCTTGACGTTGTCAAGATCACTGAACTTTGGCTGCATGTATAACTTACCATACAAGGCCAACGCAGCGCGGAAAAATAACACGCTTCGGCTAAGTTTATTCGTTCAAACGTTATGGTAAAAAGGTGTTTGTTTAATAGCAATGAAGCCTATGTGTCTTCGGCATGACAGCTAAACAAGAAACATTTAAATGTGTTCGTCGCCACGGATGTAAATATGCAAACGTATTACATTGGAAAGAATGGAAAGATATGAAATTATATGCAGAAATTGGTCAGCTTACTTGACCCACATCGAATGCACTTTTAAAACCTTAGTAATGTGTTAGCTAGACACGGACACGCATATGAAAACCAGCATTTTCAACAGTTTTCATTTTCGTGGAGCTTCTCGGTTTCATTTTAAAAATTAAAATGGAACGGTTGACTACTGTCTGCAAGCTAAAATTTATCAAATAGCTAATTTTCCAATCAGCGCAAAAACAAACCGAAGTTAAAACACTGCATTTTTATTATTGTCGTGCTTATGAATAATTTTAATAATAAAACGTTAAGAAACAAGTAGGCTGGTCGTAAGCTAACAATTTTCGTTGACATTGGCTCGATCACAAACCCTTCACCTACCAAATTTACAAGTACTTGCCAACGAAACAAAATTCGACCCGCGTTGTTTCTGTACAATTCATGAATTGGCGAAAACATTTTGAAAAATAAAAACTAGACCATGCTTACTTTAAGGCAGCAACTGGGCGACGGCAGTTTGGCCAGTAAATGCTAGGAGACCGAGAAACACCATGTAACGAACGACTGCAGCTTGGTTACACGAATGTACGACTCCCAATCTAATCCATTAATCTCCGTGCGCAACAGATTAACAATCGGGTGCTTGACCCCCAACTTACCAGAAGTGCATTAGTTGCCAAACTATAGATCAGCACATAACAGAACAGTCATTAATAGAACAGTGTATTGTGTAACGGCTCAGAAAGCTACCTTTGATCTTGTCTTTTTGCCTGTTCTTTTCTCTGCACGTTTCTGTATCTTAACTGTATGTCTGATTTACCAGTATCTCTGTAAATCCCCTAGGTAAAAATGAGAGTATATAATACGAACGCTTTTTCGTTTTGGAAAATTGGGAAATATGACTGAACATTAAGGTGCAAAACTTTAAGAACCAGACCGCCAAGGTATTATTATCGGCACACCGATTAATCGATCAGTGTGAACGATCCCCGGTTGGGTAAAGAACAGAAAAGAACACGTTTTCAATGTAGTTTTAAAAACACACATAAGAGCATTTAAAAAAATTATAATTTCCTTCGCGTTTGTCACGTGGGGTTTATGGGCTCTGCACAATGGAATTATGGACCCTCACGTTTATTCGGTGGGAACTGCTAGTAAGTCACCCTATGAATTACTTTAATAAATTTATTTGTTTAGCTCGTTCTGTGTTAAGGTTGGGGTACAGAAATAGATAGAAAAATGGTAAAAGAATACTGTCACACTAGCTTTCACACGGCTATGAATCATATGTAGTCCAGCCACTTGATAACAGTTAAAATCACACATTTATTTCTTCTACTCTATACAAGATTCTCTAAGTACTACTCTAACTTAAAAAGTCTCTTTCACTGCTAATAGTTCGATCGCTGATAGTCTAGGCAGCTGTTATATCTTCCTCGGGCACTTGCTATAATATCTCATGTAGATTTGGACTACTGTGGTCCGTTTTACAGTTTCTGAAGAGTTGGACTACTGTGGTCCTGTTATGATCAGTTTAAGTGCACCTTCGTGTTATGCACTTAACTCATGAGTGGGGGTTCGAAGTCCTTCTGTGAGGTAGCTTCTGGTCCACCTGTGTCGTTGTGTAGTTGGGTTCCCTTGCCACGCTGTGGGGTCTGACAGGGAGTTTTCCGGGTAGCTCTTTCCGTCTTGTGCGGTAGAGGATACTCCGCCAACTAGTCGTTTCTGTGGAGTGGTGCGCACAGGATAGCTCGCCTGCTCGTCTGTAATATAAGAGACGAAATTCTGCACAACCCTGAATAATCGGTTTGTGCAGAGCGTCTCACTGAAAGCCAAAGTAGCCCTCAGTGATAGCTCCACATCTCTATACATAAGCGACGAACATTCTGCTACTTCCGGGTTCCACTGGAATCTCAACTCTAAATTCCTATACATACATAAATATCAATCGTGTCTAACTATACACATACAGAATTAATAATATTATAAACATTCAGTGGTACAGCCACTGGTCTGCAAACATACATATAAGTTAAACAACAGTGGTTCCGTACGGGATACAACATGGCGGCGCAACCGGTCGTGTTTCGCCTCGTGCTCGGCTCTTCCACGTGGTCCCGCAAATTCGGATTAACAATTCACATTTATGCATAGCAAATTCCACAAACATAATTTCAACAATAATATAAATATATCACGATGAAACAGAAGGGTGTTCATTTACCTGTTTGACAAGTTCAGGCCCGTGTTGACTAAATAGAATTCTGAGATTCTAAGTCCTGCTTCCTGGTCTATGAGTGAAGATAGTTCTCTGCTAGCTAAGGAGATGTTACTTCTTCCTCGTCTCACACACGACTGATTCAAACTGTGTTAGGTTCTGACACATTCAAACTGCTCTACCCACTGAGCCTGCTCTGATTGGTTAAAACGGTCTGATTCAAAACTCAAGTGCTGACTCACTGCGATAGCGTGGGTCGGGCTCGCGGTGTGTGGTCTGCTGTGTAATTTACTGACTCTCTACTGGTACAAAGACTACACATGGCTAAATAGTCAACAAGCAGAGTTAAACTAGCCAATTCATCACAGGCTCCCTCAACTGAAAAAAGGCGATGACTACTGGATTCGACCTTTTTCTACTACAGAGCCTAGTTTAACACTGCACTATCCTAGGGTCCTATTTACAAACTAGTTAAGTTGCTCTACCTGAGCTGCAATGCTATGCCAGGTAGCTATGGACACTAGTGACAGGGTATTACTGGGCGGGGACGAATTCTGGTGCTGTGGCCCTTAGTTGTGTTGGGTGGGCGACAGCTGCTGTGTCCTCCACGAGATGGCGACTGAGGTAGTCGGCTCCGTGGTTCTCTTTGCCGGGGATGTACTCGATTTGGAATGAGTATGCCTGAAGGGTGAGTGCCCATCGCATCAGGCGAGAGTTCAAGGATTTGGAGGCTGCCAGGAACGATAGTGGTTGGTGGTCCACCTGAACTGTGAAGTGGGTCCCATACAGGTAGAGTTGAAATTTCTGTATGGCCCAGACTAGTCCAAGACATTCTTTCTCCGACGTGGCGTAGTGGGTCTCGGCGGGTCTCAATTTTCTGCTGGCGTAGGCGACAGGGAATAACGTCTCTGCATTCTTGGTCGCGCTGTAGCAGTACTGCTCCGAGGCCTAAGTCGCTTGCGTCGGTGCGAAGAACGAACGGCTGAGTCAAATCGGGTAGGTGGAGTACTGGCGCCGATGTCATTCTGTCCTTGAGTGTTTGGAATGCTGTCTCACATTCCGCTGTCCAAACTACTTTGTCCGGGGCGATTTTCCGGGTTCCATTTGTCAGAGGTACGGCGATGCTGTTGTAGTTGGGGATGAACTTCTGGTAGAAGCCGCAGAGTCCTAGAAATGACTGCACTTCCTTCTTTGTCTTGGGCCTAGGAGCGTCGAGTAGGCGTTTCACTGTCTTTTCTACCGGGCGCAGGCTTCCTTGACTGATGGTGTGTCCCAGAAATTCTAGTTCTGTGAATCCAATCTGACATTTGGTGGGTCTTGCCGTCAATCCTGTGTCTCTGAGGCGTGCGAGTAGTTGTTGTAGGAGCGTGACATGTTCCTCCCACGTAGGTGTTGCGATGAGGATGTCGTCCATAAACGAGTGTAGGTGCTCGCTGCTCAGGGGTGCCAGGAGTTTTCGCATCATGGCACTGAAGATGCTGGGTGCGTTGTGGAGTCCGAATGGAAGTACATTGAACTCGAAGTGTCCTTCCATAGTGCTGAAAGCTAGGTACTTTCGGACTTGCTGTTGCACTGGTATCTGGTAGTATCCTTTGCTGAGGTCGATGCGTGAGAAGTACTTCGCTCGCTGTAGCTTGGCAAATAGGTCTGTCTGGTCCGGGAGTGGCTCTGGCTGGAACTGCGTTACCGCATTCAGGAGTCTGAAGTCGATGCACAGTCGATGCTCTCCGTTGGGTTTTCGCAACAATACCGTGCCTGCGCTGTAGGGTGAAGTAGACTCTGAGATGATTCCGGCTGCCAGTAAGGTGTCTATCTCTTCCTTGATGGCTCGCTGCTGCGACAGTGGCATCGGGTAGAGCTTCTGGCGGACGGGTGTTGGGTCGGTCACCGTTAAGGTTACTTCGACGAGGTCTGTCCTCCCTGGCCGGTCTGTTAGCACAGTCTGATGTTGTCGAATGACCTGTAGTACTTGCTGTCGTTGTTTAGCGGCTAGGTCTCCGTTGAGTATCACGTCTTTGTAGGTTTCTTTGGAGTGCAGGGGATACTCTACTGCATTGGTCTCCATGCTTTCTCCTTCTTCCGCGATGGCGATGGCTAGCAAGTTGTGAGTGCTGGGGGTCGCTGGTCGGTCCGTATATTTCTTGAGGAGATTGATGTGGTGGTATCGGGCTCTCCCGTTCACCTCTACTTGGTAGACTGTCTTGGATTTCTTGGCAGTCACCCGGTACGGTCCTCTCCAAGCGATGTCCAGCTTGTTGGTTCCACTTGGAAGTAAGAGTAGCACTTGATCGCCGACTTGCAGTTCTCTGTCCTTCGCGTGGCGGTTGTAGTACTTCGCCTGACGGGCTCTTGCCTTCTTCAGTGCTTCACCAGCTTTCTTCCACGTTGCTTTGAGGGTTTCCTGCAGGTCTGCGACGTACTTGGTGGCACCTCTTGGTGTGTCGTCTATCTTGGCCTCCGTCCAACTTCTGCGTAGGGCTTCTAGCGGTCCTGCTAGCGGTCTGCCGAATAGCAATGTTGACGGGGTGTAGCCTGTGGCTGCATGGGGCGTTTCTCGGTATGCGAACAGTGCCGCATTCACGTAGGTGTCCCACGCTTCTGGATTGTCGTCGGCGACTTTCCTGAGTATGGTGAGAAGGGTTCCATTCAGTCTTTCTACTTGTCCGTTGCTGGCTGGGTGGTATGGTGGTGTGCGAATGTGATGAACTTGTATCAACTCGAACACGTCTTGCATCAGGCGGCCGGTGAACTGAGATCCGTTGTCCGTTCTAATGCTGTCCGGGAATCCGACTCTGGTAAAGATGGCGATGAGTGCATCTGCAATCTTCTTGGTGTCGATCGCTGGCAACGGGACTGCTTCGCACCACATCGTACATGCGTCGACGAGTGTGAGTAGAAATCTGTTCCGCTTCTTGGTCATGGGCAGTGGTCCTACTATGTCTACTGAGACTTGCTGGAATGGCACGCCGACTACTACCGATGGTCCTAAGGTAACTGGTACGGTGTGATGTCGCGGGGAATATCGTTGACATTGGTGGCAAGATTTCACGTAGCGCTTGACATCCTCCGTGATTCCTGGCCAATAGTAGTGTGCGCTGATTCTCTGCACTGTGGCTCCAATTCCCATGTGTCCGCTGAGTGGCATGCTGTGGCCTAGTTCTAGTACTTGGGCTCGAAGGGTGGCTGGTAGTACTAGTTGGGTGTGATCTCCATCTCCTTGTCGATGTAGAACTCCCTCTTCCATGTAGAAGTCTCCCTTGTGCGGGGGTGTGTGCGCCTTGGGTAGCTTCTGGAAGCACTTCGCTATCGAGGTGTCTTCTTTCTGTGCTGTTTTGATCTCTTCGAGTCCTGGATTCGGAGCGAACTCGGGCTGGGGTGGTTGGGTTTTAGCTTGGGCCCTGGTTTGCACTGCAGCTATCTCTACAGTTTTAGGGGGCGTGCCTAAGAACACATACCTACAACCTAGCACTAGATCATACAGGGGTTTCTGTAAAACAGCTGCTTGGATTCGTCCTGTGACGTACCTACTCTCTACTTCGATCCAAGCTATTGGGCAAGTAGTCGTCGGTTTCGTCAAGTCTGCTCCTTGTAAGTCGACTGTCTTGTCTGTCAAGTCCGCGCGCGATACAAGAGATTCGCTAACTATCGCGTCGTAAGATAGACCTGTGTCATACAGACAGTTCGCTTCTTTTCCGTTGACCTTGACCGTGTCTGTCACCGATGGGTGATCTCCGATCGTGTGTGGCTTGTTACCGCTGCTTTGAGTTAGAACTCTGTGCGCTGGCCGGCTTTCGCGCTCTTCCCTACGTTGTGCGGCCAACTTGAAACATTCTGCGGTGGAGTGATTGTTTCTGTTGCAGAACGAACAATACCGTCTCTGTTCTGCGGGACCTCTTTTCCCGAATTCCGTGTTGGGTCCTTTATTTTGCCCAGGTCTGGGGTTATTCGGCTTATTCGCGGTGCGCTCTTCCCGGTTAGGGCTTCGTTTCTGTGCCTCTTTCCCGTTAGGCTTTCGGTCTCGCCTGAAGCTCTTGGCTTCTCCGTGTGCGGCCACGTACCTATCTGCGACCTTGACCAGATCTTCTAGTCTTTCCGCGCCCTGCTCTACTGAGAATGTTCTCAGCTCGGGGGCCATGGTTTCCCGTAGCTGTTCCCATACTAACAGTTCTGTCAGTCCATCATACGTCTTAGCCGTGGCTGACTGGCTAATCCACTTATCCAGCGTTGTGGACAACCGATCCGCGAACTGCGCATAGCTCTCTCCTTTCACTCTCCGATTGGTGCGGAACTTTTGCCGGTAGCATTCTCCTGTCAGTTCGAATCCCGTTAGGAGTGCCTCTTTTACTTTGTGATAGTCAGTCACTCTGTCAGTCGGTAGCTTACTGTAGATGTCATAAGCCTTTCCTCTAAGTCCTTGACTAAGCTTGAAAGACCAATGAGTGGGATCTAGTTTATACTCTGTTGCTAGACGCTCAAACCTAGTCAGATAGAGATCTAGACCTTCTTCTCTTTCATTGAATGTTCCCAGTGGAAATGACATTCCTTGTACAGGGTTGGATGCTACCTCTAGCTGATCTGAGTGGGGAGGGGTTGAGGAAGAACTTGAAGCTCCTGATCCCAATCTTCTTAGCTCTAACTCATGCTGTCTTTCTTTTTCCTTTTCTTCCCTCTCTTTTTCTTTTTCTGCCCGCTCATACTCCCACCTCCTAATTTCTGCGTCTCTCTCTGCGGCTACCTTCTTCTGTTCTGCTTCTAGCTCTAATTTCCTCGTTTCTCTCTCTGCCTCTAATTTCTTCTGCTCTGCTTCTAGTTCTGCTTTTCTCTGTTCTGCTTCGAGTTTCTTCGCCTCTCTCTCTGCTGCTCTCTCTGCCTTAGCTTCCTGTTTCTCTACCTCTGCATTGATATACGCAATTAGGTCTCCCCCTGCTAAGTGTAAAGCTTCTCCCAATTCCTTGAAACGCAATCTCAAGGCCACTGGGTCCGACATTGCCAAACGTGTCTATGAACAACCTCTGAATCACGTGGAATACCAAAACACTAGCAATATTACAAGTCAATAACAACAATGCAAAGACCATAAAATTCGTAATCAATAATAGAATAAAACAAAAGTCAAATGGCATACAACAGTTACTTAAGCAAAACCTGCAAAAGAACAATGCAACATACAGGCACAAAAATATTTGAAGCAAAAAAGTTTCTAACTAAAGAATAGTGCACCCAAACTGATTAGTCCTTGTTACCACTATTCTAAGTTATTCTACTACTCCTACTGTTATCTAATTTTATTGTACTTAGGTCCGGTTATACCCAATTCCTATTATACACAGATCCTGGCAGGCTCGCCAATTAAAGTGTCACGTGGGGTTTATGGGCTCTGCACAATGGAATTATGGACCCTCACGTTTATTCGGTGGGAACTGCTAGTAAGTCACCCTATGAATTACTTTAATAAATTTATTTGTTTAGCTCGTTCTGTGTTAAGGTTGGGGTACAGAAATAGATAGAAAAATGGTAAAAGAATACTGTCACACTAGCTTTCACACGGCTATGAATCATATGTAGTCCAGCCACTTGATAACAGTTAAAATCACACATTTATTTCTTCTACTCTATACAAGATTCTCTAAGTACTACTCTAACTTAAAAAGTCTCTTTCACTGCTAATAGTTCGATCGCTGATAGTCTAGGCAGCTGTTATATCTTCCTCGGGCACTTGCTATAATATCTCATGTAGATTTGGACTACTGTGGTCCGTTTTACAGTTTCTGAAGAGTTGGACTACTGTGGTCCTGTTATGATCAGTTTAAGTGCACCTTCGTGTTATGCACTTAACTCATGAGTGGGGGTTCGAAGTCCTTCTGTGAGGTAGCTTCTGGTCCACCTGTGTCGTTGTGTAGTTGGGTTCCCTTGCCACGCTGTGGGGTCTGACAGGGAGTTTTCCGGGTAGCTCTTTCCGTCTTGTGCGGTAGAGGATACTCCGCCAACTAGTCGTTTCTGTGGAGTGGTGCGCACAGGATAGCTCGCCTGCTCGTCTGTAATATAAGAGACGAAATTCTGCACAACCCTGAATAATCGGTTTGTGCAGAGCGTCTCACTGAAAGCCAAAGTAGCCCTCAGTGATAGCTCCACATCTCTATACATAAGCGACGAACATTCTGCTACTTCCGGGTTCCACTGGAATCTCAACTCTAAATTCCTATACATACATAAATATCAATCGTGTCTAACTATACACATACAGAATTAATAATATTATAAACATTCAGTGGTACAGCCACTGGTCTGCAAACATACATATAAGTTAAACAACAGTGGTTCCGTACGGGATACAACATGGCGGCGCAACCGGTCGTGTTTCGCCTCGTGCTCGGCTCTTCCACGTGGTCCCGCAAATTCGGATTAACAATTCACATTTATGCATAGCAAATTCCACAAACATAATTTCAACAATAATATAAATATATCACGATGAAACAGAAGGGTGTTCATTTACCTGTTTGACAAGTTCAGGCCCGTGTTGACTAAATAGAATTCTGAGATTCTAAGTCCTGCTTCCTGGTCTATGAGTGAAGATAGTTCTCTGCTAGCTAAGGAGATGTTACTTCTTCCTCGTCTCACACACGACTGATTCAAACTGTGTTAGGTTCTGACACATTCAAACTGCTCTACCCACTGAGCCTGCTCTGATTGGTTAAAACGGTCCGATTCAAAACTCAAGTGCTGACTCACTGCGATAGCGTGGGTCGGGCTCGCGGTGTGTGGTCTGCTGTGTAATTTACTGACTCTCTACTGGTACAAAGACTACACATGGCTAAATAGTCAACAAGCAGAGTTAAACTAGCCAATTCATCACAGCGTTGTTATGAGTCGGCTTTGTTCTAAAGAAGCAAATTGAGAACATGGAATCATGGGACCACTATCTGAACTCGGCGAGCAGAAAATTGTCAAAATAGGTTCAACCAACCTGTTTAGAAAATGATTAAGTACAGCCTCATTGACCATTGAGAAAGTGCAAATATGACTGAAAATGCTTAGGCTATAATATCATAAGAGTCAAAAAATAATCAAATTGGTTAAGGTAATGTTGAGATAAGGCAAACATGCAATATGTTTTGAACACAAAAGTAAAATTTGTAGATACGGACCGACCGATCAACCGATTAACCACTAATCGATTAACCACTTCACGAAATGATTGAGGTATGTAAGCAATGAATAGCAAATATATCTATCTCCTGATGAAACTATGTGATGACAGTGATATTCGAAAAACTGATCAACCTGATGTGTAGATGACATTCTATTGTAAATTATATGCAGAAACTGAATATTGCAAGAAAGACATTGATGCATGAAGCAAATATAGATCAATTAGTTATTATTGCATGTGTTAATCTTATTCCAAACACATTCTAAATTATGGGATTTGAGTGGAACATAATATGCGTTGCTGAATAGGTTATAGATATCTGAAAATAACTTGTGATTTGTATATAACAAGTTCAAACAGATGGAATCGTAGTTTTGCTGTTTCCCTGGCGATTATAGATTTTGTAATGGTTGCCAATCGGGGCTGTCACTGTTTTTGACTGGAAGAAACTTTATAAAAGCAGAGATTCTCATGATTTTTGAGACACATCACCTATTATCTATTACCTATCAAGGTTGTTTAGTTTTCCGTAGGTGACACGCTGATAAATATGCTGTGTCCTGTCTATAATCAATAGGGTTGCGCGTCATCCGATATTACATGTTTGGTCACGCCACGTTACCAGGGCCGGACCTGGGAAAAGTCGAATGGGGGGTTACACCACAGATTCAGCGAAGGCGCGAAGCGCCGAGCCTTCTAGGGAGCTCCGGGGACATGACCCCCTGAATTTTTTTTTTCAAGGATGCCAAATGGTGCAATCGGGTGCAATCTGAACCTTGAAAAAGCCAATTGTGATGGCCTGGGACTTTGAGCTTTTTGAACAATTAAACTGACAAACTCTGGGGTACAAAAATTATCCTCTGCCCCTCCCTTAAAAAAAACCCAAAACACACACACACAAACATTTATTTATCAGCAGAGATGTTTTGTTTACTATATTATTCACTACTTTTTGTTGATCGTTAACGGTATAAAGCTTTACCTTGTAGTTTATGAACATCACCGCCCTGTCACGGGAGCCCCGTTTCCACGGCATTTGAGCTTTTGCTTGTTTAGTCAGTTAGACTTAGAAGGTTACTGTTAGTCTCTAGCAGACGACAGAAGTGATCATGCGTAACAGTTGTAGCCTGACGCCCGCATAGTAGTGACATCATCGCAGCTGAGGGTAGAGGGCTTCGAATTTTACAGCCTCTCAGATTTCTTCAGCCTATCAGATCACAGCACCGTTAGGTAGAACCAGTTCTGACTGGGTAGGCCAAGGCTAGGTAGAGGGTCATTTGTGTTGAAAGTGTAGGGCAGTACACAGCTACTTCCTAGCAGAAATCTCTCCATTGATAGACCAGGGAAGCAGTACTTGTTGAATATTCGAATTCAATCAAGTAGCCACGGCCTGACATTGTCAAACAGACGAGCAGGCGGTATATCGTGAGCCCAACTCAGCAAAGGACAGAACCTAATCGACGCTTAGAGTTGGCTGCCAAGGCATCTACAGCATTGTGCGCAGATAGCCCACCCGTCGAACACAAGCCACGACAACACAGATTGTCCCGGAAGCGACCTCAACGCAGCGCTTCAGGGGCGGATCAGAGTAAATGCCCGAAGGGGGGCACTGCCATTTTTTAAAATTTTGTATCCGGTATACAGATTCATGCTTGCACTCAAACACAGTAAAAGAAAGGTTGACATGAGTGTGGTTTTTTATCTGTGTGTGTGTGTGTGAGAGAGAGAGAGAGAGAGAGAGAGAGAGAGAGAGAGAGAGAGAGAGAGAGAGAGAGATCAACACGTGCGTGTTTCGCGTGAAATTAGAAATTAGTTGTGAGAAAAAAAAAAAAGGTTGACACATTGGCCCACAGCTAGAACACTTACTTTCTCAGGCGTTCAGCATATTGCGAGGTTGAAGAGCTATGATGGTGCGGTATCTTCCCGCAAACCGTTCTACGACATCGTCAAAGTCCACTGTGATGTGTCGGTGAGCCCTCATTAGAGCGAGCCCGTTGAGCCTGGTCTCACCCATCGTTGATCTCAGATAGGATTTCAGCGTCCTGATGCCGCTGATAGTTCTTTCACATTCAGCTGTTGTGATCGGAAGAGTGCACAAAAGGGTCAGTAGCACGTGAATTTTCGGGAAAAAATCCAAATTGCATGCTCTGAGAGTCTTGGCCACAGTATCAGGAACGGCCCTTGCATCAGCGCTCTCCCACTTGTGCATCCATCGGATGTACTCGGTGTCCAGCTCATGAAAACTTGGCAGATCTGCTTGCCATAGACTGGCAAGTCGCTCGATACCTTCCGAAAACCTGCCACTGGCCCGTTCCTGCCTTGCACGATGCACGAGGGTACAAGACCAAGCCCGTCAACAGCAATTTCAGAGCCGGTGGTGAAGCGAGAGTCCAGCTGGGCGATGAGGTGATCCAAAAACGGGATACCTATGGACCTGCGGAAGTAATCTTCAGTTGTCTCTGCTGGCGGGTTACTCCGACATGTCTGTCGTTCTGCACCCCTTGGTCTGCGCAGATCAGAGTCCGCTATTGCTGCCATCCGACTTGCTTCCTGAAATCAGCTGCTGAAGGTTGCAATGACGTCATCCCTGAATCCCTTAACTGTTGTCGTCACTGCGCTTATTTCTCCGTACACAGCCACAACATCCTTTGCTTTTTGCTGAAGTTTCAAAGTCAGTGGACGGAGAACTTGCAGGCATTTTTTTGTGACGACAAAAGCAACCAGAAAGTCACCCGACTGGAAAGCGTGCAAAAACCCTCCAGCTTTGGTGAGCGTTTCATGTCCCAATCTGTGTTCTCCTGCACCATCTGGCCAAGGCAGTCATAGACCACAGGGAAGAGTTTGGCGAAAGTTTCAAAGGCAGAGTGCCTCTCGACCCACCGTGTTTTACACAGGTCGACCAGTTTTCTCCTCTTGCTTTCTGCTTGGGCTGACTCCACCACATGTTCAAACTTTCTCTGTCATTTTGGAGAAAGAGAGAACAGGGACACTTCTTTCAGGACTCCAAACATGTTCTTCACTTCTAGAATTCTGCAGGCATGAACCGCAGGTTGATTGTCACGGAGAGTCTGTCAGGATGCTTGACGAGGAACAATAACATCAGTTGTCAAAGCATTTGCCATTTTGCTGACTTCACCAAACCAGGCAACGAACGCTGTGTTCATAATTATCAACTTAGCATCTTAATTAATATTTCTAAAAAGTCGTTTTTGGGGGATTAGGGCAGTATCAAGGTGAAGGTGCTGGAAGAGGCTTGCGGCCAGAACAAGAAAATATGGCTGCATTTACTAATTTAGACTTAGGGGTTGGGTTACTTGGTCGTTTCAACGGGAAAACGCTTTGGACGTTTCAAGGGATCCCTTGAAATGGATTTCCGTTGAATTGTCTATAAATAACTCTTTGTACCTTGGACCAAAAGTGACTAAAAACTGCAATGTTTTAAAAACAATTTAAAAAAAAACTCTTTGCATTTAAAAAAAATTCATTTTTTTTTACAGTTTGGATCGGAACCCAGGTAACCCCCTCCCCTACCCCCCCCCCCCCCCCTGGGTCCGGCCCTGCGGTACTATCGGAATAGTTCGATAAGTGTTGTTTGGTTACGCCACTGCACGTTGTAGGGTCCTTTTCAAACTTATTAGGCACCTTCCTGCAAGCTGCAAGATTGATAAGATGAATAGGAAAGAAAACTAAAATAATTGTTACACGCATCACACGAATAACGATAGGAAATATAGAGATGTTGTTCTGTCTTTATTCTAGTCTTTCTTTCTCTATTGTGTTACTTTCACTTTGTGCTACGTTTTGGGGCTTGTGAACAAGTAAAACATATTTGTTGTGCCCTATTGTGTTGTTCCTTCTTATGATTTTAACGATGCGAACGGAAGTTTGCACGATATCACCGTGAAAATATTAGTTGAAAAATAATAACTACAAAGAAGCTGACAAAATGTTTTCAGAGGTTGCAAGGTTGAATCTGTGTGAGCTCTGTCGAATTTTCTGTGTCTGTTGAAGTCGTAACTTTTATCGTCTGTTCATTCATTCTTCGTCAAATCTATCAAACTTAGTAAGTCTCCCCATTGAATGGATAGAGCGCGTTGATTGTCGAGACCATTCCTGACAAGAACAACGCCGGACAATTAGCGCGGCCGATCTATCACAAAAAATGTGTACACATTTTAAATAATTGTCAACTTGGTGTGTATTATAATTTTATTATTTTAAAAATGTAAACTAGATTTTTTTTCTTATGGGGATACCTAAAAGACAAAGTCTACGCCACGAAACCTGCAACAGTCGCTGAATTGAGTGAAGCCATTGAAAATGAATGCGCCCAAATACCAAGGGAATTGTTTCATGATGTGTGCGATTCCATTGCTTCGCGTTGTCAGCAGTGTCTGGATCAAAATGGACCTAAGTTTGAGAACAGGCAGTGAAAAAAAAACCAATAAAATGATACTGGTAAATATTTTTACATTTTTACAATAATAAAATTGTAATACACACCAAGTTTACAATTATTTAAAATGTATATACATTTTTTTGGGACACCCTGTATATATATATGAGGGAGAGAGAGGAGAGCAAAGCGCTTTAGCAACAAGGAGTGCCCCCACCCACCCCCTCTCACCTTCCCCCTAGTTGGAACGTAGTGAAAACCTCCAAAATGATTATTGCAGTTTCCTCCTTAGCAGCGAGTTTGGCTGCCACCCTAAGGGCCTTGATGTTTTTGAAATTTTGGGGGAAGACCCTCACCGCGATTGTGTTTCTACAGTTTCGAGGAGGCGAGAAAAGTACTCAGTGGCAACATTCAGGTCCGTTGCGTGGCAGCCAAGCTCGCACGGCCTGATACCCTTATTCCAAAACATAAAAATCGGTTCAGTCATTGTTGAGAGAACAAAGAATCGACCCCAACGACATTGACCTTTGCGTTAGAGCAGGTTTTTGGTCCTGTACGGTTGCGAAGGCTGAACCTTGAGAGCATAGTTGGAAAAACGTATCAAAAATAAAATGCTAACGCACACTGTTGCAGGGCTCGCAGGCCCTCAAGTACCAATCCTTGCGATTGTGAACAGAAGGAAGCTAGAGTGGTTTGGCCACGTCAGGTGGCATGACACCCTTGCAAAAACAATCCTGCAAGGAACAGTGGAAGGGGCTGGCGCAGAGGATGACAAACAAAACATTTGACATAGTCGATTTATGGACGGCGCTGGACATGTTACGCTTCCAGATAACACCTGCAGACAAACCGAAGTGGCGAAAACTCTCCGCATCAGCATTCCTCGTCTCCCAAACGACCCGACCGGCTACGGGACATGATGTGAAACACAAATCAATTACACATTGCATAAAAATACCTATGTAATAAAAAAATTTATTAGGGTGTAAAGGAACACAATTTTACATATTGCAATAGGCCTACCAGTCACTCACATACAGTATTTGCTCAACATATTACAAAACAAAGGCGAATATTACACACAAATACAGCTAATCCTTGCATTTAATATTACACAAGAATACAGTCATTGCACTTTTGTACCATTTTTGGCAATCACAGCCATTTCTGAGCATACGTGCGCGTGCATACACGCACATAAGCTTTATTTATTTATTTATTTAATAGTTTTTATATTGCGCTTTTCCAGTTCAAGAGCAGCTCAAGGCGCTGGCCGATACAGGATCTAACAAGCCGCCATAGTCGCCCATTTACAGCCTTTGGGCGCATCGTTGTTGGCAATAAAGATTTGTTGATTTGACTTTTTAACAATTGATTTGGATATGAAGCATTTATGTGATCATCCAGTCCTGACTTTAGGCACACGGTAACATCTGCTAGATGGAAGGTTGGTTTTATCTGGCCAATACATGGCTGCTGCATACCTGTCAAGTGCTACGGATTTTTGCGTAGCGCTACGCATTTTAAACATTTTCCCATTGCTACGGCGTATCACAAAGCTGCTACGCAAATTTTCAAAAGTGACGATAATATTTCTTAACCAAGGGGGTTTTCGCGCGAAAGTAGTCTGTTCCGGTCGAGTCCGGTTTAAAGACACCTAGTAAAAGCACCGCACTTCCGCAACACGTGTTCGTTCAGGTATAGGATTGGGATATTCAAAAGTGGGTCCTTTACCGCCGATAAAATGTTTTGTACAGATGTAGGTGTGCTTTTTAACGTTTTGCACCGTGATGGCATTTGCTCCTCTTTTCACTTTTCCAAGTTGACATTCGTTTGTGGAAAGTAAATAAAGTCAACTCCTTGCATGTGAGATTTATGTTTTCGCCGTGAATAGCTTTTGCAAATAACATAACAACAATTTTTGTTCACCATCGCTGCTGCAAACTTTGTACTTTGGTATAGGGTTCGGCAAAACACAGGAAAAATGCCCCATCCGGGAGACCGGAAGTCGTGACCTCGGAGACCAAGGTGAAGGACATAATTTTATAGGGGGTCATTTGTAAATCAATTAAAGTAATAACCAATACCGAAATCCAGTCCATGGTATGAAATTCCGTGGAAAAAATCTTTGGAGCAATAGAAAAAAAAAAACTTGCAAACAACCTGCAGAAAAGGTGAAGGCAAATAGCAACTATATATGAAGAAAAAAAAGGTTAGAATTTGTGCTTGATAGGAAAAAGGATTAGAAAAGATTAAATTCCATTCAAATGTATTTCCAGAAACCCCATCCTTATCCCATATACAGACTCATTTGCAAATCTATAAATTACTTTTTTTTTTTTTAAATTATTGTAACAAAATGTTGTGCATTAACAAGATTTTACAATAAATTTGTAAACACATTGGATGTGTGTGTTTATATTGGATGCAGAAGTTTTGTTGCGAATCGCGTGATTCACATTAGTGCTACACCAAACCTCCATTTGCTATGGTTTTTCTGTTAAATTGCTACACCACATCCCGAAAACCCCTTGACAGGTATGCTGCTGCCTTGGACAATGGTTTTTGCCTTTTGCACCGCACGACACATGCCACTCTGGCTCTTTTGCTTTCTCCCCACAGTCTTCCTGCACACGTTCACCTCGATCAAGTGGTCCTGATTCGGCTCTTAGGTCCGGTGGACCCTATAAGATAAGATAAGATAAGATAAGATTTATTAGCCATATGTCAAATCAATACAATTTGTACACTAGGAATTTGCCTTGGTCAGCGAGCATGCATACAGTATTGGCACATTCACACATCTATTCTTAACACACATCACATTGTAACATTAAAACCAAACATGTTTCCATGAAATGTTAACAGTAAACATCAAAATTCATAGCCGGTAGGCATGCACTGTAAAAGATCTAAGATAGTTTAGTCCGATGACTGTGCAACTGCAGTCATTCCATTTACACTTAGCACTCAACTCCAGTCATTTCATTTACATTTAGCACTCTTATTGCAATTGGAAAGAAGCTGCTATTCATTCTTTTTGTTGTCCTTGCTTTAAGTGATCGAAGTCTTCTACCAGAGGGCAGGAGGTCAAACAGATGGTTACCCGGGTGCGAGGGGTCTTTGATTATGGCCTTGGCCTTGCGAATTATTCGCTCTTCAAAAAGTTTGTCTAATTTTGGGAGCTTACACCCCGTGATTCTGGCAGCAGTCTTGACTACCTTTTTCAACTCCTCCCTCTCCTCCTCAGTAGCACTGCCATACCAGTTCGTGAATGAAAATGTCAGTACACTTTCAATGATAGTTCTATAGAATTTAACAAGAATTGTGTCATTGATTCTGAATCTTTTAAGTTGCCTCAAGAAATATAAGCGCTGCTGAGCTTTCTTTTTCGTGAGCGTCACGTGGGGCCCCCATGTAAGGTCTTCAGATATTGTTGTCCCCAAGAATTTAAAAGACTTAACCTGCTCTACAACCTCGTTGTTGATGATAAGTGAAGTTGTGGGGGGTTTGACTTTTCTAAAATCAACTACTATTTCTTTTGCTTAGAAACATTCAAAATAAGATTGCTTCCCTCGCACCAACTCACCATCCGCTCCACCTCCCTCCTATAAACGCTTTCGTCACAATTTGAGATGAGTCCAGATATGGTAGTGTCGTCCGAAAACTTCACCACCACAACCGACTCATCACTCGATCTGCAGTCATCAGTAAAAAGAGTAAATAAAAGAGGAGACAAAACACAACCTTGTGGTGTACCAGTATTTAAAATGATTTTGTCTGAGATCTTCCCTCCAACCCTGACAACCTGAGTCCTATCCAAAAGAAAACTAAGAACCCAGTTACACATTCTTGCATCAATATGAAGGGTGTTAAGCAGCTTGTCATAAAGTCTCTGAGGTACTATTGTATTAAATGCTGAAGAAAAATCCAGGAAGAGAATACGAGCATACGATTTTGGAGTTTCAAGATGTTCTAGAATTTTGTGAAGGGTAATTGAGATTGCGTCATCTACTGAACGATTGGTTTTATATGCAAACTGCATTGGGTCACATAGCGAATCAGTTGCAACCTTCAGAAACTGTAAAACAAGACGCTCAAACACCTTCAGTACAACCGATGTTAAGGCTACTGGTCTGTAATTGTTCAGGCTGCTAATTGTGTTTTTTTTGGGCACTGGCACAATAACAGCCGATTTAAAGCACTGTGGTACCCGCCCTTCTTCTAGAGACTGATTAAAAATATCAGTGAAAACTGGCGCCAGCTGCTCAGAGCAATGCCGCAGTGAGGCTGTCGTAACGCCATCAGGACCCGAAGCTTTCTTTGGATTTTGTTTTTTCATAATTTTCCTGACCTGCTCTTCTTCTACAACAAAGGGTGGTGGGAGGTCCTCAGGGAGGGCACTAGGTTGGGCAGGGGTGGGATTTTGTTTATCAAACCGAGCGTAAAAGGAATTAAGCTGGTCAGGGAGTGAGGGATCATCATTATTTAATGCTGCTTTAGTTTTATAGTCTGTGATTGTTTTTATGCCTTGCCACACCCCACACTAGTATTACATGATTCAAACTGAGCTTCTAGTTTCCTTTTGTATTTAGCTTTTGCTTTCTTTACCTCTTTGTCAACTGCATACTTTGCCTTTTTATACATAGCAGTATCTTCTTTGAATGCCTCATTTTTAATCTTACATTGATCATAAATAGCTTTGCAATGCCAATGTTTATCATTCCCATAGGAAGCAACAGTTTTGGTAGGGATAATAGAGTCCTCACAGAATCTTATATATGACGTCACAACATCTGTATATTCATCGAGAGATTGACTGAAATCACGAAATACTTTCCAGTCCGTACAGTCAAAACATCCTTGAAGAGCAGTCACGCTGTCGGACGTGAAGCGTTTCACAGTACGCGTAGTTGGTTTTACAGTCTTCAGTCGTTGGTAGGCGGGAATTAGGTACACCATAGCGTGATCCGAGCGACCTAGCGGCGCACGCGCAACAGAGCGATAGGCACCCGAAATTGTAGCGTAGCAGTGGTCGAGAACTACTTTGTTATCTCTCGTCGGGCAGGTAACTTGCTGTTTGTATTTAGGTAAGGCTGTGCTTAGTGTAGTGTGATTAAAGTCCCCAAACACCAAAACAGTAGTATCCGGATCCCTGTTCTCTATGGCCGTGATCTGATCAGCCAACTCTGAAATAGCAGTTTTTGCATGAGCACCAGGATGAATGTACACCCCCACCATAGTCACAGATGGTATCTCCCGGGGAGAGTAAAAAGGCCTACATTTAATAGTGAGGCTTTCCAAGTCCGGAGAACAATGACTAGAGACAAGAGATGCATTGGTGCACCAGCGTTCGTTGACCAAAAAAGCACACACCCCCACCCTTAGTTTTATGACATAGTTCTGGAATTCTGTCAGATCGAAACATGGAAAATCCAGGGGGGTGTAAAATAGCACAGCACGGTGTCACGATTCAGCCACGTCTCTGTAAAACAGAACGCTGAACAGTCTTTAAAATCTCTATTGAATTTCAAAAGAGTGTTGAATTCATCCATCTTGTTTGATAGAGAGCGCACGTTACCCAACATCACGGCTGACAGAGGTGGCCGGTGGCCGCGACGCCGAAGTCGCACGAGTACACCTGCACGCTTGCCCCTCTTCCTTGTTGAGCGCTTGGGTACTTGAGTACTGCTAGTTGAATTGAGCGGAAGAGAAATGTCCAGATTTTGAAGAAGCGGAGATCTGTATCCACGAGTGATGACCTCAGAACGAATTTGTAACAGTTCCTCGCGTGCAAATGACACACACATTACACTCTCACACGTCACAACCAGTAAAATAAGGCAAAACAACACCCATCGCTGAACCGCGTCGCTCTTCTTCGGCGCCATCTTGTTCTGAGACATTGAATATCTAATCATCTCGATCAAGCACACGCCTGATTATCATGCATAAACTGTCATGCCAACAGAAAAGTGTTCCTTGACATACCAAACCGGATATCTCCATACTTTCTGGTTGCACACTGTGTGATGTACATGAACAATAAGGGAGACAGTAAAAGGATTGTTAGTAAAACTGCCAACGCACCGGTTATTTCCCTTTAGTTAGACAACCATCGGATCTGATTTACAAAGATGTCATTAATCAGAAGTGTGTGTAGTGTTTGTGTGTTTTACTGTTGCGGCGAATAGTGTGCTTCATTTTTGTATTTCCACTTATCTGGAAATACCTTGAAAGTCGGGAATCAGAACGAGCCAAATAGTCTGTCGGTTGGTCGGCATCCAAATCTCAAGATCTCAACTGCAAAGGTCATATTGCATAGGTTAAAGGCCTGCTTCCCTCTCCATCATATTTACTCTAACGCAAAGTTCAAGGTCACTGGAGTCATTTTGTTTCTAAACACGTTTTGCTCAATATCTCAGAAACGACTTAAGCGATTTTAAAAAATGAATTTTGGTACACAGGTAGTTCAAATCATGGACCCCTTCAGTAGCAGTCCGGTTGCTCCGAATTTCACTTTTTTTGTTCAAAACACTTTGCCTTATATCAAGAATAACAGAACCGAATTACATCCATTTTACTCTGCTGACACTGGAACTACTGCTAAGCATGTGAGATTATTCGTATTTGTGCTGGTATTCGTGTATGTTGGTATAGGTCGCCGCGCTTTGAGTTTGAAATCATTCGAAGTAAAGCGCGTATTAGCATCCGGTATTATTATTATTATTATTATTATTATTATTATTATTATTATTATTATTATTATTATTATTATTATTATTATTATTATTATTCAGACATTTGTCTGGAATTATATTTCAAAAGCTTGTTTACGTCGTTTTTTTTTCGTCCCACCGCCGTAGCTCAAGAGGTAGAGCCTGGCACACCGATGACCCAGGTTCGAATCCCGTGGTGGGCGATATAAAATGTGGCTATTTTCACTGTCCATTTTAGAAGTATGATTGCTCTTGTGGTTCAGTGTTGATTTAGGTCCCTACCCCTCTTTCCCTGGGATGGTTATCCCCGTCTGCCATATCGCCAATGGTGGGTGTAGACGTTAAACCTCAATGTTCATTCATTCACGTCGTTTTTTTCTCTTGAGTGCGCCACACAAGGACTGAACGCGCTGTAAGTCTGGTCGAAATCAACATTAATTCCAAGGGATATTAAAAGAGCATTAAAAGCCTCCAGTATATTTCTTTACTGTTTCTGACAATGAGTTTACCTGAGAATTCGCAATCGCTATATTAAAGTTGATATAGTGAGCACTCATTGCTTGATCATATTGCCTTGTATGTTTGGTTTCTCTTCATTGGTATGCAAACAAACGAATGTTCTGTGCGATACACACTTTTTTCCTGCGCCGCTATTTGTTAGAATCAATCGTGTTACTAACAGGCACATATTAAAAAAAAATAAAAATAAGAAGAACGAAGAATTTAATGATTTTATCAAAACCATTATTGTTTGGTTTAATTTGTTCCCAATTGGGCAACACTTACTGTTAATTTGTAAAGGATCCGCGTCGCTGAAACGTTTACAAGTTCGTCCTTTTAAACCCCCACCGCCACCACGTTACCAAACTTATAAATAAATATAGACTACAACAAAGATATGAACATGGACCATAAAAGCCTTAATCACACTTGATGAAGAAAAAAAGGTACTGATGATGATGATGATGATGATGATGATGATGATGATGATGATGATGATGATGATGATGATGATGATGATGATGATGATGATGATGATGATGAAGATGATGATGATGACATGTTACGCGCACAATATGCTGGCAGCAAGCTCAGGGCGCAAAGAAATATTTTTCTAATAAAACGTTTGGTGCTCAGGAAAGATAGTCAATCAGAGGATAAGCTTTTGAAGCTGACGATTGTGGTCACATTTTTCAACTTAAGAGAATGCATTCTATAACAATGAGTCAGAATGGGAGAAAGTTCTGTATCCTAATGATTTCATCTTGTGACTATCAACACTCGGTGTCTTCATATTTCATTGATAGGAAGACCTAAGCCGCCTGTAACAAACCGGTTTATAAGGTAAACTGTTAATTACTCTTAATTCTTATTAATTAGCAATGTAATTATTGTGAATAAGAACTCACGCTTATTTTGTGCTAAACAGGAACGATTTAATTGATAGTATAAATTGCTGGTCAATTGAATTTAATCATTATTGCTAATCTTGTCAAGGCAGAAACAACAGTCTATCTATCCTATCCCTATCCTATCCTATCCTATTCCATAACTCGGAGGTCGTAGGGGCACCACCGATGATCGTTTAACCAGCGTACTCCATCTTTCCCTGTCCCCTGCAACCCTTATTGTTTCGCTCAGAGTCAAACTAGTCCATTCTCGAATGTTGTCCTCCCACCTCTTTTACTGTGTCCATCTTCTTCTACCTCCTTGCACTGTGCCGTGCAGGATGGTCTTTGCAAGACCTGATGATCTGGTGACGTGGCCATACCATCGGAGTTTCCGTTTTTTCACCACTGTGAGCAGGTCATCGTGTTGTCCAATGCCCTGTGGGTTCGGGCACTGATTAGAATAGACCCAACGTTTCCCGACGTGTCGTAAGAGGCGACTAACAGGGGTGATATCAGCTCGGCATCACTGGGCGAAAATCTTCTACACAGAGGTCACAGGCCAGGACGGAGGACTCATGTTACAACGACCACGTGCTCGGGGCTAAGGCGAGCCACACTGTATTCGTGGATATCGGCTGTGGCCAACAGCCTGGAGAGGATTGGGCCTTGCCAGGTCTTTCTTGCCCAAGACACACTGCGTGATGTCTATCTAGCAGTCTATCTGAATCAGTGTCGTGCGTTTGGAGGAGGCGATTGTTTTCTCTGGGTTGATGAATCAGACCACTGATATTAGATTTTCACCTTCGTTGTTCCTTTGAAGGTAACCATTAAATTTTTTATACATTATTTTGGAGATGTTTTCACCGATCATGATGATCATGAATGGTAACCATATTGAATTTATAATAACTGTCATGTTTATTGGTTTATGGTTGACTGATCTATTCGACATGATAGTGCGATTGTAATGGGGCTGTTGATTGTGTATAGCTATAGATGGACAGACTGAGATAATGGGAGATTGAGGAAAGCGAAAGACTTATAAATTCTTCGTTGTTGTTGTTGTTTATTATGAAGGGACCCGTCGCTGGCATAGAAGAATTGCGGATGCTCAGACTGGGCCTGACAGTCTTCATGGAGGTGCCTCAAGGAAATTGGCAAGATCCATGTTGCTTCAATGAAGATGGCTTCCTGTTTTGAGTTCTAAGAATTGTTAACTCCCTTATTTTGTCGTAGTGTCCAGCTTCAATCGTTGGTAATCATATTTTATAAGCTCCAAGTATTTGCTTACAGTTGTTGTGAAGGAGTGTGCGTTAGTAAAGAAGTATCGTGATGTAAGCCTTAAGTTTTTCATATTTATATTATAGAAGGGGGGTAGTTAGAACGTGAAAGGGTTGGTTGGGAGGTTGTAATTTGAATTATTATTTTGTGTACGTGAACTAAACTAAAGGTAAAGGTAAAGGTAGTCCCATAGCCTTGTGGCCGTAGGGGAGCGTGATGTTGGAGATCACACTTATCTTGGGCCAGCGTAATGAGGGTGATGCTCATCTCCCTCCCTCGCTGCATTACCTTCCCCACCCTTAAGGGAGTAGGTAGAGTAGCACGGGGCAAAAGGCCCCCTTTAAGGAACAAATTTTATATATGTTCCTGTTTAAGCCACAGACAGCCCCAAATAGACGCAAACTATTGAGGCTTGCCTAGGCTACAAATTACCACAATCACTCCAGGAACGAGATAACAGGATGAGCACAATACCACAAAACCGAAAATTTATTTGTTGGCCTTTTTGCCCCACGCCTGGGGCAAAACGCCTTTTAGTGTGGGGCAAAATGGCTATTATGGGCCTTTTGCCCCACATATAGAAGCATCTTGCCCCTTAATTACAAACAACATAAATGAATTCAAAACTAAATAGTTTCAAGTTAAACTTAGTTCCATTGTTTGAATGAAGACCCTTCATGAATTCAGGAGCGCTACACAACTGGTTACGCTACTATACAACAGCTTGCGGCGGTGCGTCTTTAATCAGGGTTTCCACTATTCTCTTTCTCGGGAGAATGTACATTAGTGGCAAAAAGACTCCAGTTGAATTACAGGCACACACCAACGGTATTAAAACTCCGCAATCAGTACTTGTGACTTTGCCGACTAGACGCACGTCCTTTGAAACCATGATCTTGCCAGGTTCTGCACTGTTAGTCCAGTTTCATCCATATTTCCCACCCTTGAGGGGCCCCCCGTGGGGATGCCGGGGGTTTCAGTATATATAGTATCCCCACTTTCTGGAAATTTAGTGTTTTAAATTCCCACTGTCGCTGTTCTTTCACATTCCTACTCTGTTCTATCAATCTACTATATTATCTTTTTCTTACCTAGACCAGCCACCTACCTTTTTTCTTTAAAAACTCTTCTGGGACACAACTCTTCATTTGTGTGTGAGGTCTGTTGGATGAGCTTGGAAATATTGGACGCTTTCTTCTAGGTGGTCAATGGGGCTTCCTATGACGTTATTATTTGGCAATGTAGGCATTTTATAAACATGTATGTGTTTTGTTGCGATGCTTTTTGCTTGAACCTGTCAAATGTTAAGGTTGTGAGTCTGTGTTGAATGGGTGGCTGACGTGAGCTTTCTCTGCAACATCAAACGCAAGGCGCTGCAAATCCCGCATTCTGAGTCCATGTAGTCGTCTCTGTGTAGCTGAGCGGAGTATTTGACTCCCGTCTCTCGCCTACGACCTTGAGAACATTGCTCCACCCGAGCTGTTATTTTTACTTTATCCCTCAAAAGAGGGACATAAAAATATTTGCCCTGCAAGGCGGTGAAGCGTGGTTGGGAGTACCGGGTTGCCGGCTACTAGTGCCACGCACTCTACTGCAAGGTCGCTGCCACCGACCTGCATAAAATGCCTGCCGACAATGTGGTCCCGCTCGCCACCAAAAGCAACAGGCGAATGGTCAGCCGGGGAGAACAAATGTCGTGTCGCCTTGTCCTGCGTAACCCAATGGCATACCCAAAGGAATCTGCAAAGCAGGAGCCACCCAAGGCTAGAAAATCAAGGTAGACAATTTCTCTCCCAAGCCTCAACCAGTCGCCTCCCTTTCCGCTACATCTGTATGTCAACATGAGCCTTCAGCTGTCACTCTATCCTGGGAGAAAGGGTATTGTGGTATCTGCCAAAATTGAAAACCCCAGGTTCAGCCACTTCCTTGTCCCGATGTTGCTGAAGTGTATGTGACGGAATACCAAACTCTGCTGACTCGAATGAGGGGAACTCCATTGCTTCCAGTGCTGCTGACAAGTTGTTTTGGTCACACTTCCCTTTGTAAGTTCTCGTCATGTCTGTAGGCAATTTTAAAACGTTTCTGTCAGACTTAGTTTCAAAGAAAACTGGGCAAAATAAATTATAAAATACAAATATACACACATATTTAAGCAGCAGCCTATGTGAACTAGTCGGTTCTTCATTCAAAACAATAAGGGGGCAAGAAGCCTTGTATATGGGGCAAAAGGCCCAAGGTAGGCGTCTTACCCCGATACCACTATGGGCGTTTAGCCCCAGTCTGACTTACTGCTTACCTATAGAATGTAGTGGGAAAACGTTTAAGAATATTTTAGATTTAACAGTTCTGGCTGAAGGCTGACAGATCCCTCAAACAACGAAACAGGGAGACATTTTGTTTTATTTGCTATTTAGACGATGGCATCGAACTTGAAGGAAGTATACAATTACTCTAAACAAGGCGAATACAAACAAGTCGAACTGAAAAACTGACCGTTTTGTCTGCTTCAATCTTCTTTGTGGCGTGCAAGTGCTGGTAGTGGTAGGAATCTTATAAAGCACGACATAACTCGTTGCATCACGTGATCTCATAAATATTGGGGATGGGCGTTTGACCCCCAGTAGGCCTTTTGCCCTGTGCTACTCCTCAGTCACAGTTTTGAGTCAACTGGGGGCGTTGTTATTTGTAGCTTCACGTTTTGCGATCACCCATCCAAGTGCTAACCGCACTGGACGGTGCTTAACTTGCAACACAGTAACGAGTGCTCCAACCACTGCGCTATCCGACACCCCAACTATTACTGCAGCTTGAAAATCATCAGTCTGAAGAATGAATGTTTCAGAGAATAAATGAAATAGTAGTTACTTTCTAGTTCTGTTACATTATTCATGTAGTGTACTATGTGATACATTGTTGTTGTCATTCTCGTCTTCTGCTGTTTGTCGTGAGAGATCTGTTGCAGGTTTGCAATATAGAATCTGTCTTCTGATATTAGGCCCATATTCACTGTTTATAAAGTGCTAAATTGTAAACTAATAAATGCAAACCTGACACCACCTATGAGGGTTGTGACGGGGAATAATATTCTGAAGGTATGGTGCTGTCTGCTCAAGGCATTTAAAGCAGCGAGAGAGAAACGTATGATCGTCTGTTTGACAGGAGGCCAGTGAAGCGCGCAATACAGGGGTGATGAATTCTCTGTCTCATACGCGGGTCTATTCGTGCCGCAGTATTCATGACACACTGCAGACGATCCAGATGTTTGTCAGGCAAGGGCGGATCAGCAGGTTCACGCGGGAGGGTGCACTTTTTTTTTTTTTGGGGGGGGGGGGGGGGGGGGGGGGGATAGAGAGAAGTTTTTGTATCTTACCTCAGATTCATAGCAAAGAACAGTTATTCTTTCAAAACAACAGTTTATGGGCAAAACGCCCTGACATATATGTGTTACACTTTCTTTTGTTGTTGAGTTGCTACCTAATTGTACTTAGATCAAGCTGTTGCTATAACTGCTGTAAATATACATTTTAAGAATAAACAGGATTAGAATAATATTAACAAGAATAAACGACAAATAAAATAAATTATAAATATCTTTATCTCTATCCCTATCATCATCATCAAACAAAATATGTACATACCACTTCAGTGTGAGGTAGGTGTCACAAAATGGTTCAGCACAATATAAAATGTCTTTTCACAAAATAGAAATACTCCTAAAAACTGGTAACTAACACTAATGCTGTGCAACAACGCTAGGCTGTTGCTTCTTTGACGTCTAAATAAAGAGTGACACAATATAAAATGAACTCTTCTACATAGAGCGGGAATGAGAGGAGTGTAAGGATTAAGGGGAGAGGTGCACTAACGAAATAAGCAGAGGTATTCTCGCCCAATTTCCGGTCTTGTCATCATGCGCTAATCATAGACACTGTGCTTGTTTAGTCTACGGGCTGGACAGTCCCCGCTTCTATTAACAATGAGCCCAGCGCACAAGGAAATAAATGTTTTACATTGAAAATAAACCTCTTACATAAATGCAGTTAAAATGCAAGCGACATATGACGTTTTAGCGGATGTTACACGTCGTAATTGGCCGGCGTTCTTTGAAGTTGAGCTGTTACATGTCTAACATGTGTAGGCCGATTGGTGAGTGTGAGTAAACGAAAGAAGAAAGGAGGGAGGGGGTGAGGAGATTGAGGCGTGAAGAGGGCAGGGATTAATATAGGAAAGAAAATAGGAGAGAATGCATCTTTATTATTATTATTATTTATCATTTTTATATAGCGCTTTTTCAGCATCTTTGGGGTAAATGACGATTATTATTATTATTATTATTGTATCACTTTGGTGGAAAGACTTTAAATAAATTATTATTGTATCACTTTGGTGGAAAGACTTTAAATAAATTATTATTGTATCACTTTGGTGGAAAGACTTTAAATACATTAAACAACTTCTTCTTCTTCTTCTTCTTCTTCTTCTTCTTGTCCTTTATTATTATTATTATTATTATTATTATTATTATTATTATTATTATTATTATTATTATTATTGTCCTCTATTCTTCTTCTTCTTCTTCTTCTTTTTATTATTATTATTATTATTATTATTATTATTATTATTATTATTATTATTATTATTATTATTATTATTATCATTATCATTATGCTGCTGCTGCTGCTGATGATGATGATGATTAGCATGATTATTAGCATGATGATTATTATGAATATTATGGATATTCTGAATATTCTTCTTCCTCTTCTTTTTCTCCTTCCTCTTCTTTTCCTTCTTCTTCTTTTTTTTTCTTTTTTTTTTTGGTCGTCCGTGGGGGGGTGCACGTGCACCCGTTGCACCCCCCCCCCCCAGATCCGTCCCTGTCAGGGATACATCAGAGGCCATAGTCTAGCCTGGTTTATTTTCTTTCAGGGGATAGTGCTTTCACCGTTTTGATACCCATTGTTCTTCTCAGCATCAGCGAGTCTTACAAATATGATCCTCCCCCTTATCCTCGGTCAAATCCTAGATCCGCACATGCAATCTCTCTCTCTCTCTCTCTCTCTCTCTCTCTCTCTCTCTCTCTCTCTCTCTCTCTCTCTCTCTCTCTCTCTCTCTCTCTCTCTCGTGTTGCAAGTAATGATGACATTTATAAGTCAGGGGGGTGATTTAAATAATAAGCAAACTCTTGTCCGCTTGTTTGAGTCGTTTATACGATCAGTATGTTGATACCAACAGGCACAATGCTACAATATGATGATGAGTTTACTTTGCGGATTAATTTTTGCAGCTTTGTCTCTAAATGTATCTCACACCAAAAGACATTATTGCTTCTAATGGTGATTGGCGCCATTTATAAGATATAATACTCGTTTTGTTGATTATATAAGCGACCAAATAATTGTATGAAATAACTAGATTACTGCTAACAAACTTCGGAAAATATAAATTAAAGTGCCATTATCACGCATTTGTTGCAGTTAATTTGTTTTACTACTACTACTACTACTACTACTACTACTACTACTACTACTACTACTACTACTACTACTACTACTACTACTACTACTACTATTATTATTATTATTATTATTATTATTATTATTATTATTATTATTATTATTATTATTATTATTATTATTATTATTAATTTTTCAATGTTAAATAATTATTATTATCAATCCTTAAGTATGGCATCAAATCTAAAGCCACCTTTAAAAGATTATAATGACAACGAACTTCGCATTGGTCATATTAATATTAATTCACTATACAATAAGTTAATTGATGTAAATATGCTTCTTAATGGAGCAGCAATTTATGCACTTACTAGGCACTAGTGAAACTAGACTAAAATTTAATAAAGACCTCAGTGACAAATAATATTATATTAATATCCTATCCTATACCTTCATAAGGAACTCTCAAATGTTCGGACAAACTGGAATGGCAGTATACATTCTTTCACCATTACTTCCCATATTCAAAGGAGAGCTGACTTTGAACCTGCTGATATTGAATGTATTTGGTTGGAATTTTTTCCGTCTGTTGCTCAACGTGTAATGTTTGGTCAAGCAGGGTGGTCTAATGGTAGTGCTTTGGCTTGCGGATCTGAAGGTCCAGGGTTCGAGCCCTGTCCGGGCCATTGTGTTGTGTCCCTGGGAAAGACACTTTACTCCCGTTTCCTACTCCTTCGGATGAGAGTATAAACCGAGGTCTAGTCTGTGTGTCGCATACATTCCATCATAACGAACTTTAAAGATCCTGACGCTCATGTCCTAGACGGGTGAGTGCCGGTAATAAGAACACACCCAGCATGCACTTGGTCTTTCTCCCCCATCCCTGGCTGGCCAGGATAGTGCTCAGTTGTCCGGGCGTCAGACCATGCGCCCAAAGGCTGCAGGTGGGCGTCTCGGGCCGTTTGAGTTAGATCTTGTATCGGCCAGCGCCTAGAGTCTGGACAAGTACAGCGAGATAAGTGCGCTATAAAAATCCTCAATAATAATAATACAGAAATCCTTAAGCAACTCAAACAGGGTTCAAAAACTTTGTTAAAATGATTGACAACATTATAAAGTCACACACTAATTTATTGCTGCTGTGAGATTTTACTCTGCTTAAAATGCAGACTGCTTGTTTGGATGTTGTTTAATTATTTGGGTCAAACTCAAATTATAAATACACCAACGAGTGTAACTAACCACACAAAACTTTAATAGATCATTTATATACAAATATTTGCAACAGTTTCAAATACACATATTTATCAAATTTCAGGAAAGGAGTCCTTTAAACTAAATGGACATACAGTTATTCAATTTAGGCCATTTAAATCTTTTAACAAGGATGCCTTCCTGCTTGATTTACAATATACAAACTTTAATAATATTTATCTGTGTAATATTCAAATAAAGCCATAAATATGTGGTACGAAAGATTTTTTGTGGCCTTAGATAAACATGCACCGATTAGAGAGAAGAGAGTCAAACGAAATAACTTTCCTAAATGGCTGATATCAAATATTCTGTATGCTATGAAAAAACATGACAGATTTTAAAAACATTAAAGGTTTGAGGGATATAAAAAGAAAAAATAGAGCCTCCACTGCGATTCGAGACTAAAAAAATGTATATTACTTCATTAATAAGTAATGATCATGATACAAAATCACTTTGGAAAGCAATGAGTGAGATAACTGGAAAGACTAAATATACAAAACACGCACCTGATATAACTCCTTCCGCTGACTCTTTTAATAATCACTTTCTATCCATAACTGAAAATATCATTAAATCAACTTGCAATAATCCTTCGTACACTCTTTCACCATTACTTGATAATTTCTTTAAAAACAATCTCCAAATAATAAATGTTTTATCCCATTCTTAAATACTCATAACATATTCAAATATATAACTGGTCTAAACAAAACAAAAAATCTTGTGGTTTTCATAATATAAATTCTTTGATTTTAAAACTTACACTACCCTACATCATTGAACCCTTAACTTGTATTAATAATTTGTGTATCAAAACTGGAATATTTATTTCCTGATGCTTGGAAAATGCCCATTCCACAAACGAAGGACACTTCTGATCCAAATAAATTTAGACCTATTTCATTATTAAATGTTTTGTCTAAACCACTATAACATATGTATAAATATGTAAATTCTTTCATGGAAAAACGTGCTCTTTTTCATCCATTTCAGTCTGGTTTTCGTAAGTATCATTCATGCCACACTGCTTTGGTTAGAATATGTGACACTTGACAATTAATGTGAATGAAATTACTGGTGCAGTTTTTCTTGACTTTAAAAAAGCGTTAGATATGGTTAATCATTCCATCTTGTTCAGTAAATTTCAATGTATATGTATATGAACAATTCCGCAATTTTTTTTCCAATTATAGTTAAGATAGAGAGCAGACAGTGTCAGTTAATGGACATTACTCAGCAAAAGACACTGTAAAGTGTGGTGTTCCTCAAGGCTCAATTTTGGGCCCTCTTCTATTTTGTATCTATATAAATGATATACACCTCCAAATATCAGGTTATGATGTAATCTGTGCTTTGTTTGCAGATGAAAGTACATTACATTATTCTGGGAAAGACATTAAGTCTATACAAACATCTTTACAAAATAGTTTAAATGATGTGATACACTGATATCTAACAAATCAAATGGTCCTTTATCCTAAAAAAAAACAGATTTAAAATTGCAACCTTTAAAATTAAATATTACAATAGATAAAACTGTATAAACTAAGCAACAGACCATCGTGTATTTGGAGTTACTGTTGATTCGGAATTAAAATGGGATAAACACATTATTCAAATATATAAACGTCTCTTTCAAAATCGTTTTTGCTGTAAAAATTTAGATTTTTTTATTCCTGAATATGCAGGAACGCTTTCTTTCACGCACACTGTTTTTCTCATATTATTTATGCTTTCACTATGTGGAGTGGTACTAATCATAATCCAAAAAAAATTGCATAGGCGGGCAATAAAATTAATTTTTAACTACGCAACTCTTTCCAGAGATGAAAAATTTACAAAATTAACACTTTTACCACTAAATAAATATTTTGAGTATAATATGATCAAGCTTATATTTGAAGTTCACAACAATTTTGCACCAACCTATCTAAAAAATGTTTCAACAAAATCATTAAATATATACCACTCCAAAATTATATACCTAAACCAAGACTTGATCTGTACAAGACTCGTTTTGGCTTTTGAGCACCGTCTTTATGGAATAAACTTCCTCTTATCATTAAACAAAACAAAAACAATCGAATCGTTCAAAATAATGCTTTTTAATAATATTTTAAATTTATAATTAAAAAAACAATTTTCAACACTTTTGCCTTCATATGGTGCTTATTTTCTTTAAACAATTTTGATAATTTTCTTATCATATCAATCTTACATAGCGCTTTTACAGTTCAAGAGCTGCTAAAGGCGCTGGTCGATGTTATAATACTATTATGTTTAGATGACGTTTACATATTTAAAAACAAATGTTGTAAAAAAAATTG
The DNA here is from genome assembly GCA_036898135.1 of Oncomelania hupensis. Lineage (NCBI taxonomy): Eukaryota > Metazoa > Mollusca > Gastropoda > Littorinimorpha > Pomatiopsidae > Oncomelania > Oncomelania hupensis. The sequence goes on along the minus strand of JBAHVR010000236.1, from coordinate 4,046 downwards.
TTGTAGTTGAATTTTTCTATATGTAAAGTGTGGCAGGTTTACATGATTGCATAAGTGTTTTATGTTTGCATGGGTGCCTGAAACAAGGACTAAATGTAAGAATAAGCTGTAAGATTAAAAGTATTATCCTTTAACATGTTGTCGTTGTAATAAACGTTTAATGTCCTTTTTAAAAAAAAAAGTCTCTCTCTCTTTTCTTTCTTTCTTTCTTTCTTTCTTTCTTTCTTTCTTTCTTTCTTTCTTTCTTTCTTTCTCTCTCAAACACGTACACATACACACATACGCACACACCCACACACCCAAACACACACACACACACACACACACATTTACATATTCGCTTTTTGTCGGGTCATGCCGGCGAAAAAAAGACCTTAAAGAAGATCATGGACACGTAGGAAACTAAACTGTGTCATGTGTTCAGCTAAATTAATGTTCGACTTAGACCTATTTCATGTACAGAACATCAGTTCCAAGAAATTATTTGGAATTTTTAGTAGATATCCTGTTCGCCAGTCTGTAAGCATCAAACATGCCTCTTTCGAACGGCTGTTGTGTGGATCGAGCGGGAAGGGATTGCAAAGAGACCCGGGAAAGTGCTAGAGGGCGGCAGAGCTTCAGCAAGATTTTCATTGGATTCTTTCTTCTTTATCCTTCCACTTTCATTTCTGCCTTGTGCTCTGAGGGGGCTCCGGACAAGGAAGACATTTACGAAGGTTTAGGACTACTGCCGCGAAAACAAAGTAAACCGTTTAAATTTAAAAAAATAAAATGAGACAGAAGTTAAAATGCTCTCTCTCTCTCTCTCTCTCTCTCTCTCTCTCTCTCTCTCTCTCTCTCTCTCTCTCTCTCTCTCTCTCTCTCTCTCCTCGCCCCCCTCCCTCCCCCACCTTCACTCAAATAATTCCACTCCGCAGTAAACTAAACAGTTATTTAGAACACTACTTTTTCAAGTATATTTCAAAAACAGCGTTCAATATATGTTTCCCAATTGGCGATTTTTTCCTTTTAAATTTGCTCAGTTCAAATTATTTGTTTACTTTTAGCGAAAATGAGCTTATTGTAAAATCGACATTGTTATTATATTTGAAATGAAAATGGTACAGTGGGCTTTCCTTGCTCAGATTTTGTTATTTTTGTTCTGTCATACAAGTCTGTTTACAAGGTTTGTCATACAAGTCTGTTTACAAGGTTTGTCATACAAGTCTGTTTACAAGGTTTGTCATACAAGTCTGTTTACAAGGTTTGTCATACAAGTCTGTTTACAAGATTTGTCATACAAGTCTGTTTACAAGGTTTGTCTTACAAGTCTGTTTATAAAACATCCCTAGCTCGCGACAGCCCAACGAGTGTTCTTGTTTACATTCCAACTTAGCATGTGTGTGTGTGCGTGTGTGGTTGTGCTTGTTTGTGCGGAGGGAGGAGGAGATGGATGGGGAGGGGAAGAAGGGTAAGAGTATGTGTATTAAAATGCATTAATTTGCTTATTGATTTGTTACCGTAGTTAAGGAATATGTTTGTTTCAAATTCTTTTATGTTAATTATTTTGTTTTGCATTATTTATTAAGGACTAGCTGTAAGACAGGTCCAAAGGACCTAATGCTATTATCCTATTAAAGGTTTCGACTTCGACTTCGACTTCCAACGACGTTTTCTCTCCTGCGTACTTTTTATAACGTTACAAAGCGCCCCAATCGAAGTGCTGGTTTCTTTGAGAACGTTTTGTAATTTTACTGCACACATTTCGCAGCTATGCTATTTTTAGCGACGAGTCCAGGCTATTACTAAAGTGTACAGATACACAAACGTACGGAATGTATTCATTTATATAAAAACTATTAATTTGAAAGGATTATTTTTTAAAGATTTTTTTTCCACTCACATTGAATATTGAAAGGATCTGTCAACTTAATTGGTAATATTGGGGGCCTTCAAACTATATATTATAGCATTTTTATATGTAGGCCAAGTTTAAATATGTTAAGCTGAAGTCACACGAGAAACAGTTCTGCTACAATGTTTCCACAACATTGTTTAGAAACTTTGTTAAAAAAATGTTTTAACAATGAATGTAGTCAAACGTTCAAGTAAATATCTGCAACATCTGCGCAAAAACAATGCGCATTCCGCAATCTTCCGAGAGTAGCTTCTCTTTGCGCGGCAATTCTGGTTGTAGAAACATGGCCGACTCAATCGATAGCGATGATGAGATTATTATAACTGTCAGTATAAATAGAAACCGGAAGAAAAGGAGGCAGTATTGGGTGAAACCGGGGCTGGTTACTATTGCTCCACTGTGCATTACCGAGTGCACATTTAGTGTTGTTGCAAAACAAATTTAGAGCAGGTTCTAAATCACGAAACACATTTTTAAAACATATGTTTCAGACTTGGTCACACGTGAAACACAGCCATAACATTGGTCATGTGTTTTACAAATGTTTCGCGTTTTCATTTGCTCAGGTGACTTCAACTTTATGGATATCGTTTTAAAACATTTGTTACAGCTTTACTTTTCTTTTCTTAAAAAAAAACTCTTTATAAGTAAAAGCTGACAGGTTTGAATGATAGTATAAATGTATTGTGAATGCATTTTTGCCTGAAATAAGAATAAGCTATATCTGTATAAACTAAATTATTATTTTTTTTAACATGTAGAGTAAGGGCAAAAAGCTCCCTTTAAGTAAGAAATGTAATCCTGAAATAGTAGCAGCTGGAAATAGGCTTAAACCATATAGACAAGTCAAAGTTACAAAATATCACAAACACTCGCATATGGCAATACAAGAAAATACACAGAGAGTGAAACAAGATTTTGTAAAAAAAAATTGGTCTTCTTGCCCCAGGTGCGGGGTAAAACGCCTTTCTGCAAAGGATAAAACGCCTGCCATACAGTATACTTGACAATGCGACAAACTATGCTAAAGCCTCACTATACTAGTGACTCTCCTCCCCTTCCCCCACTCCTCCTTTCCTCCCGTATGCATATACTGATCTGCAGCATCGCTATAAATAAAATATCATATTCATGTTTGTTACTGCAGCATGGAGCATCGTTATAGATCGGTATATGCATACGGGAGGAAAGAAGGTGGGGGAAGGGGAGGAGAGTCTCTAGTATAGTGAGGCTATAGCATAGTTTGTCGCTTTGTCAAGTATTGAGCGAGGGAGAGGTATTAGTCACGGCCATAGTGATAATAATTGTGATAGCTTAGCGCTGTGATTTACATTAGTGATGTAAGTGCATTCTGTTCTAAACACACACACACAAACACACACATACTTGAACGACACACACACACACACACACACACACACACACACACACACACACACACACACACACACACACACACACACACACACACACAATTTCCTTAGGAACCACTATCGCAAATAGCCAAACAAAATAAGGGTTGTCTACGCAATATATAATCTAGATGAGTCGTTATCTCTCTCTCTCTCTCTCTCTCTCTCTCTCTCTCTCTCTCTCTCTCTCTCTCTCTCTCTCTCTCTCTCTTTCTCTCTCGATAGCGTTGTCGTTTCCAAATTCGTTGTTTGATCTCCAACCAAACTGGTGCTGGCCCAATCAATTAGCATTTGAGAGGGAGCTAGAGAGGTCGGTGGAGCGGAGGCAGGAACAAGCTCAGGCGGCGGGGTGACGAATGGTGGCGGCCGGGCCTAGGCGCCGTCCCCAGGGACAGGAGGGAATCAAGTTAGCCAGCAAATTGAAAATCAGATCAGTCTCAGGGCGACGATAAAGCTAAGGCCGGGATCTTCTGCCGAGGCCTGATGCCCTTTCTTGGCTCATGCTGCCTTTGAGGGGAAAAGCTCTATCCTGTGGTGTGGATGCTGATGACGTTAAATCTAAGATGGGCACTTTCGAGCTTGGCCTGCAGACCTCGTCACTTCCACTCCAAATTCTAATCTCATCCAGTTCTTTGTCGTGGTTTCTCTCTCTCTCTCTCTCTCTCTCTCTCTCTCTCTCTCTCTCTCTCTCTCTCTCTCTCTCTCTCTCTCTCTCTCTCTCTCTCTCTCTCTCTCTC
>JBAHVR010000235.1:90000-125000 GCA_036898135.1 Oncomelania hupensis | reverse complement strand
AAGAAAAAACCATCGACCCCCAGCCCAGGGAAGAGCAGAAAGCAGCATGTGACAAAGGATCACTACAGTCCTTCAGATAGAAGGGTGGACATCTACTCTCATCTCAAGATCGCCCAGAGTATGTTATTTTGTCTTTTTTATTTTTCTCTTTAAAATAAATGTTACTGGTTACATATTCGGGGTTTGCATATTGCAAGTATTGGCGCAAAATATTGTGTTACAGTGGAAGCAATTTCCCACAAACATTTTGCATGCATGGATGCAGAACTGAAACCATGATTAATGATTTTTATATTGTCAGAGTTTGTGGTTAAATTGGTGCCTAATAGTAATAAAAACCCCGTTGGGGTGCCGGGGGTTTCAGTATAAATAGTATCCCCACTTTCTGGAAATTTAGTGCTTTAAATTCCCACTGTCGCTGTTTTTCTCATTTGCTCTTTCTCATTCCTGCTCTGTTCTATCAATCTGCTATACTATCTTCTTCTTCGCTATACCAGTCACCTACCTTTTTTCTTGAAAACTCTTCCGGGACAAGACTCCTTATTTGTGTATGAGGTCTGTTGGATCAGCTTGGGAATATTGGACGCTTTCTGCCAGGTGGTCACTAGGGCTTCCTATGATGTTATTATTTAGCAATGTAGGCATTTTATATCATGTATGTGTTTTGTTGATAATTTATAATGATGTTTGTATTCTATTTTGTTTTTGTAAACGGGAGTTCGATAAATTAGAGTACAGCCTCAGCGTCCCCTGCATGGGATGTCTTTATTGTAAAGTGACTGGCTGGTGGAGAGCTTTCAGTTTTACCACTAGGGTTGTTTCAGCAGACCTTTTATGCGGATCAGGGGTTGTCCGGTCCTGATTTGGCTCGGAAGAGTCTACTGGACCTAAAGCAATAATCATGTAATGTAATGTAATAGTAATAAAGTAACATTTTAGGCTTGAATTATACAGATATGTGAACAGTTAACTCACTCCCTACTGGGCAGTTTTATTCTACACTTTTCTCTATATAGGGGCCATTTGATTTATTAAAAAATTAATTAAAAATAAAGCACTGCCTAAAAGAACTTGAAAATTTCAGGAGTTATTGTTGATAGATCCGGTACATGATAGTGCAAAGTTTGAAATGTTTCAATTGGAAAATAACTGATTTAGATGGGGGAAAGGGGGAGGGAGGGGGGGGTAAAAATGACTATTTTTTGTCGAAGCTGGTGATGCCATTTTGGTTGGCAACAATCAAACAAAGCTAGTGAAATTCGCAATAACACAAAGCGAAATTAAACTCTGTTGCGTCATTGTACAGGTGAAGAACACTATAAAACAGCAGGCAGTAAAACATATTTGAAAGCTAGAACTTTAGTTTCGTACAAAAATTGACATAATTGAAACAACAACCCAAAAAATAAAAAAAACACTCTATTTGAAAACTGGCAGTGGTTAGTAGGGTGTGAGTTAATTTATGTGATTATTCATACATCCAGTGTGTATGCAATGCACACTTTAAAAACAAGTATTGAAGTAAGCTTTCATACATTTCTGACATGTACATGTCCTGATGGCGCATAATTTTCAGTCAGTGTTGTACTTATTTGAGTTGTTGTTTAATTCCATCAAGAACTATAAATAGCAAGTACACAAGAATTGAACAATAATTCTGTCAAGTATTACCTGGTTGTTGTTTTTCAACTTTCAGTGCACAAGGCCAGGAGCATTTTTTTATAGCGTTAGTTAATTTTGTTGAATATGTCTTCTCTTTTCTCATTGTTTGTTTTATTTCTTTCTCTTCTTTCACCTCATTCCTCTCTTTCCATTGTAACAGTTTGTGTTTTCAATGTAGCGGTAGTAATGGTGTGCACGTTCAGCTTTAACTTGTGCAGACACAGCCCCAGGGTCGAGGCTGTCTACAAGGTCAGAGGTAACAGCACCTGTGGGTATCATTAAGCATGGCCCACCAAGACGGATCACTCCTACCCTAGTGTCACACACTGTCTCTGCAAGTAAGTTATCGTGTATCACCATGCTATTTTACAATGGATGTTTAGTGGGATGATTATCATTAGTACTAGACCCCAATTCACCACAGTATATCACACCAAAGAAAATCCAACTTTTAATGTAGAAGATAAAGTGCTAAAAGCACTGGCCCTTTCACCAAATGGGAGTTTTAAAAAAATCCTCTTCAGCGACCTAACTCTTGTAGTTGACTCCCAACTGGTTAACTTTTTTCTTGCTGCCATCCACACCTTTTACTAGGTGGATACAAGAAAAAATTCAAACACAAAAATAGCTAAAAACAATTTTATTACTGCAAAGAATACATTAAAAAAAAAAGAAGAAATCCAAAATTTGAGACAGATATCTTTATTGGTTCATGAAATATTTGCATTTGAAAATCATCCGAAATGTCGTTTTTGCGTAAAATTGATAAATTGCCAAGTTTGAGGCATCACAAAATAAAAATTTCTCAAGTTACTGTTATAAAATTTTCAGAATAGTTTCATACCTAATCATAGTTTAAGCCTATTTTTTTCAGAGTGTACAAGAAAACCATTTATGAGTTATTACCACTCAAAAATGACAAAATAATCATTTGTCGAGGGGGGGGGGGGGGGAAGCAAATTTTAGTACTTCGCGCATATTAGTTAAACAAGTATAATTCTTGAACTATTTAAGATTGAAAAAAGATTTCAAAATCTTCAGGAAGGAATGAAGCACCTGAAAAACACAATTAACAAAATTTAGTGAATAAAACTTTATTAGATTATAATATCTACAATATTTCGATTTGCACCGGTCCGACAGACCATCACACAAGCCATTGTACAACACGATGACCTGCTCACAGTGGTGAAGAAACGGAAACTCCAATGGTATGCAAAGACCATTCTGCAAGGCACAGTGCAAGGAAGTAGAAGAAGAGGGAGACCGAAAAAGAGGTGGGAGGACAACATTCGAGAATGAACTGGTTTGACACTGAGCGAAGCCATCAGGGCTGCTGAGGACAGAGAAAGATGGAGTATGCTGGTTAAATGATCATCTGTGGTGCCCCTACGACCTCCGGGTTACGGGACAGGATAGGATAGATTATAATAGATTGAAGATAACAAATAATTCATAAAAAAACGCTCAAAAGCATGCAGGCATGCATGCATTGAAGGAAGTGAAATGACAATATTTAATGATTTGGTTTGTAAAAAGAAGAACATATTTAAAATATGTTAGCATTAATTATTAAATAATAATGCTAATTAAAAAATGAAGTAACACTTTTAATCTATGACACTATTAGAATCTAATTTTGACTTGTTTACTAAAGCAAAACAAAAAAACCAAATTAACGAAAACGTTCATTAGATCAGCATAATTTCTCAAGGCAGCAATAAGCTGACACTACTGGCACTTCTCAGCAAAAAGTCTGAACAAAAGATCTCCACTTTTTCAAGAGCAGTGGCCACTCCTCATCTAACACCTTCCAAACGCAATGCTGTGATGTCATTGTAAAATTAGCGAAAAAAACAAACTTTGCCTCCACCTCCTCCACTCTCTCGCACCACGCGGAAATGTAAATATCTATTGATTTCTTCATCATCTAAACTATGAAATAAATAGATACGCAGTACAACACTTAAGGAAAACAACGATACATCTTTTCGGTGGTAAACTTCATTATTTTTCCCCGTATTTTACACTTAAGTATGCGATGTGGCCACTGCATTAGTTTAGCCTAAAGCCAAATTTTCGATTGCCACTATGATCTCACGATCGCACTTATATCAACTTTCTTGTTAAAAAAACACAGCAAAGTTCAATTAAACCTGATCAATGCATAATCGAACTAACAGAAGAGAGCATTTATTGTACTCAGAATGATGTATACTCACGTAATTGTAAGCTGATATCCGACCCAGAACTTAACATCACATCGTCCGCCATCTTCGCTACTTTGAACTACCGGGTTTGTAGTACCGGTGCAAATCGAAATCTCCTGACCTTTTAAATCTTGCGTTGTCTCGTCAACAAGTCATGAATACATTAACCTTATAGGTCATTGGAACGAGAATGAATTTATCTTTCGGTTTTTGCAAGGAATGACATATTTTCCCACGCTAGATTTCGTGAAAAATTGAAAAATACGAAACAAAGCTAAAATAGTGATGAAAAATATTAGGTATATTCAAGAACTATTTCTTCACATCGTGCGCTTTAATTTGATACTAAAAATAGCCTAGAACAGCGTGTGTCGACTGCTTAAAAACTTTTGAAAACGGTTAAGAAATATCGCTCTGTTCGGCTGTAGTTAAAAATGGTCGGCGCTCGCTTTTTAGACTGTGTTAGCTACCCTTCGATTCGTTGTTTTGGTACACATTATCAGGGGTCCAACTTTTTCCGTTTCCAGACGAAAACCGTATTTTAAAGATTTATTAAAACGGATATTCCGTATTTTTGAAAAACTAAAAAAAAAAAAAAATACCAATGTAATATAGAAAAACTGAGAAGAGTACGAAAACCACTCTTTAAAAATAAAAAGGCAATCTTTCTTTGCTGACAGGAAACGGAAACAGCCCGTGTTGTGCAATTGTGTAAACCCCGTAGATATTTTGCCGCACAATTTGATTCAATACGAAGTGTTGGTGCTACATCTGCCAACAGTACTGCTGCTACATTTGCTAACAATGTATGTGCTACATCTGCCAACAGTACTGCTGCTATATTTGCTAACAGTGTTGGTGCTACATCTGCCAACAGTACTGCTGCTACATTTGCTAACAGTGTTGGTGCTACATCTGCCAACAGTACTGCTGCTACATCTGCTAACAGTGTTGGTGCTACTTCTGCCAACATTACTGCTGCTACATCTGCTAACAGTGTTGGTGCTACTTCTGCCAACATTACTGCTGCTACATCTGCTAACAGTGTTGGTGCTACTTCTGCCAACATTACTGCTGCTACATCTGCTAACAGTGCTGGTGCTACATCTGCCAACAGTACTGCTGCTACATCTGCCAATAGTGCTGCTGATGCCTCTAGAAACAGCAATGCCCAGAGTGCTTCAGCTTCTAGAAAAACGTATCCTAAGGGTGGCAAGAGAGCTGCCCTGCAAGCATCCAGTGACATAAGAAACTTCATAAATAAAAGGCCTAGGCTCCTTGAATAATTCTGCCAACAGCATTTAGCAGTTTAGAAGTAGTTGAGATACTGTATGTAGTTTTAAATTTAGTAACATTTTTAAGCAACATTTTGTCTTTTAAAATGAAACTTTTTTTTTTAACTTTTTTTTCCTAACAAACGTTACACTGTTCCTTTTGTTCAGATTGAAAAAGAACCTTTTAAATCTAATCGAAAATGAACTCTTCAAATGCTAAAAAGTCGGGTTTTTTCCAGGGGTCTTTGCCCCCCTGGCCCTCAATAGGGGCGCTGCCTATGGACCCCCGCCAGGGCCTAGGCGGCCCCTGGACCCCGGCCTTTCAGTTTTTTTACTTTTGGCCAGTTGGACCCATGCATTATTTCAGACGTTAACACACACATAAATAGAACACATAAAAAGTAAAAGAATTACTCTTGATTAAAATCCAAACGGCATGAATGAAAGCTTGACAGATTGCAAGATAGAGCAAGATAAAAATGCTAAAAATTGGCGATTTTTATGCATGGTTGTGCTGCACGTAGTAAGGCTGGTACTACCTACTTTCACCCATTCGATTTTCAACAATTCATTCAAGATTCACACAGCTTTGTGTTTCTTTTTGCGAAGGTTTATTTTGGACTAGTGAGAAATTTTGCGGGCAAGTGAACTTTTCCTGGGTCACTAGCTTGATGGGCAAGTGGACATTTTTGGTTTTCATCATCCCTGTATTTTGGATACTGAGGCAGCAGTCAAAGCAGGGGTAAACTGCCAGTCAAAGCAGATGTGAAGCTAGGTTTCACTGTTCAGTCTCAATAGGATACAAAATTAAAATGAATGAGAGTAGACCTTGATGTGACACTTGTACTTTGTATGTATTTTTGACACTGGCGCAATGAACATGCTTCTGCTGTTTCAGAATTCCTGCAAGAATACAGAAGGGAGAAGACACGCCTTGTGCAGTCCAACAATGCTGTTATTGCCTCTCATGTGGCTCAATTGCCATTCCCAGGCAGTGTTGTTAACTCTCCTGGCGTTCCAGCTGCTTCCCCTGCTGCAGTCCTCTCCCCTGCCCCGTCATCGCGAGAATTTGCGGTCAACAGTGGAGCCATACCATATTTAACTTCTTCTCCCTCTTACCAATATGCTGACACTTCTCGGTCGTCCATCATGAGTACAGAATCTGGCTCCTCACTCCGTAGAATCCGGCCCATACCTGTGTCCAGAGACAAAGTGGTGAAGAATATTGATGATGGTGTGACTCAAATTTTGAAAAGTAAGAGTGACACAAAAAGTGTGACAGTATCGAATAGTGTGTTTGTGACTGCTATTACTGCTACTACTGATTGGACTACTACGCCTACTACTACAAAGGTCTTAGCATCAGCAACAACTGTTTTTAGTACTACTACTGCTATATCCACTAGTATTGTTTCTTCTATTACTACTACTGCTGCTAGTACTACTCTTGCTTCTGCTTCTGCTACCAGTAATTCAGATATTACAAAACGACGACTTTTATCAGAGACCATTTCCAATGTACCATCAAAAGAAGTGAAGTCAGTTTTGAATGTAACTACGAATGAAGCAGTCTTAACAGAGAAGAGTAAAACAGACAAATTAAGCAAGAAAGGTAAAAGAAAATCATCTAAAACCAGCTCCATCGACGCCTTGAAAACTATTCTTAATCAGTCAACTTCTTCAGTGTCAAACAGTGCAGGAAAAAGTGCTGGATCGGCTGCTACTATGTATTCTGCAGCGACAGTGCAGTCGGCATATTCAGCTAGCAATTTATCCACACCCTCGTCCAAGTCTACCCCCTCTTGCAGTACCAATGCATCTGTGTTGGATAAGGCAGCAGTCTCACAAGAAGTAACGGAGCAACAGAGAGTTCGCTCTTCTAGTGGGTTTTCTGTCTCCTTGCAAGAACCCTCCTCCCCACCCTCATCCACCTCTCTATCCAGTAGCATGTCCTCTGTTTCTGCTCAGGAACTTTCCTCTACCTTTGTGTCCACACCTAGATTTAACACCAAGAAAGCTACCTCAGATGGTTGGCGAGAGTCCCAGTCTCCTATAACACTTACTCCCAGTACCAATATCAGAGTTCAACACCCCAGTGGATTTTCTGTGAGTGAAATGTCAGAGGCAGAGTCTCAGCATTCCTCAAGGCACAGACCCAAAATGAACACCACTAGTCCACTGACTATAGAGCAAGAAAACGCTGAAGGATATTCTCTTGTCCAGACGCAAAGGAAAGGAAAATCAGCAACATTTTCTGTGGAAGATATCCCATCTACCAGCAACAAGGCAGATGGCAGCAGTAAGTCTAGGGCAAATGAAACTGCTGTTCCCACTGCTCCTACAAACATTTCCTCTAAATCTGTAAGCAGTGCATCCACTTCAGTAAATGAATATACCAGGTGTGCGTCACCTATCACAAATGACCCTATCTTATCTGAAAAGAAAAGTTCTAAATCCGAGTCATCAGAATCGACAGCTACAGGGGTAAAAAGAATGGAAGAGAGTAGGAAAGAAAGAGGAAAGGAGAAAAAGGTGAAGAAAATAAGCTCTGTGGATGCACTGAAATCAATTCTGAATGCTTTCAACAAAGCGCCAGTCAAAGCAAAATCTGCATCACTATGGGAAAAAGCTACAATGACCAACAGTGCAAACTGGTCTAGAGTTGAACGTGAAGTGTTACAAAATCCAAAAGGGACTAAAAGTGGGGAAAATTCCAGAGCCCAGATGGGAGAAAAAGGTGGAGAGAAAACTAACTTTTTGCTTGAGCATAAAGCAGAAGTAAAAACATCAAGTGCGATTGAAACAGCAAAAACTGTTTTGGGAAAAGGAGGAAAAGATGTGTTTGTGAATGAACTTACGGAAAACGATGGAAACGGCAACGAAGATCAGAACAATTCACCAACCCCTTTGTCCGTTTCCACAGACTACGATAGCAGTAGTGGCGATATGATTAGGATGAAAATCAGGTGTGGAAAGGAAAGAAAATTCTGCCTCCATGACGAGTGTGAAGTAGAGTCTTCAGCTCAAGATGATGCACCAAAAGTAGGCACAGTGAGAGCTAAACATGGCAGAAATGTGTCCAGTGATGTAGAAGTAAGTGCCAAGAAAAGAAAGAAAAGCGAAACAAGTAGGAATGTGTTTGAAAGTTTAAAAGCATCAGAAGTGCAGGCCATGCCACACCACAACGTAGACAGCCAGCCAGCGACAAAGAAAGCAAGGATTGAATGTATGAACAGTTGTGATACGCAAGAAAAGGATGCAAGCAGTAGGAGAAAAAGGTTGAAACTGAAAAAGAAATGTGTAGAAATGAAAACTACACAAAGGGAGAGAGCACTAGAAGCAGAAGAGAATGAAAGAGAGAAAAAGCGTGAAAAGACAATAAAAGACAAGTTGAAAGACAGTAGGAACAAAACTGATGTAAGAGATTGTGACAAGATAAAGCAAAATGTCAGTGCACATGGACAAGGTGCAACGAGCAAAAACAAGGGAAACGAGGCTCTGGATAGATCTGCAGATGATGCTGTGACTGAAGCAGAAAAAACACGTTTAAGTGTATTTGAAGAAACCACTAGAGAAGATTGTAGGGTGAGTGATGCGGAACAGATAGACTCAAACATTTTTCAAGCGTTCACTCAAGGAGATGGAGAAAATAAAAGAGGGAGTAATACTAAAGAATTCTCAGAGTCTCAGCATTCCTCAAGGCACAGACCCAAAATGAGCACCACTAGTCCACCGATTATTGAGCAAGAACACGGTGAAGGATATTCTCTTGTACAGATGCAAAGGAAAGGAAAATCAGCAACATTTTCTGTGGAAGACATCCCATCTACCAGCAATAAGGCAGATTGCAGCAGTGAGTCTAGAGCAAATGAAACTGCTGTTCCCACTGCTCCTACAAACATTTCCTCTAAATCTATAAGCAGTGCATCCACTGCAGTAAATGAATATACCAGGTGTGCGTCACCTATCACAAAGGACCCTATCTTATCTGAAAAGAAAAGTTCTAAATCCGAGTCATCAGAATCGACAGCTACAGGGGTAAAAGGAATGGAAGAGAGTAGGAAAGAAAGAGGAAAGAAGAAAAAGGTGAAGAAAATAAGCTCTGTGGATGCACTGAAATCAATGCTGAATGCTTTCAACAACGCAGACAGCCAGCCAGCGATAAAGAAAGCAAGGATTGAATGTATGAACAGTTGTGATACGCAAGAAAAGGATGCAAGCAGTAGGAAAAAAAAGTTGAAACTGAAAAAGAAATGTGTAGAAATGAAAAATACACAAAGGGAGAGCACACTAGAAGCAGAAGAGAATGAAAGAGACAAAAAGCGTGAAAAAAAAAAAAAAGACAAGAAGAAAGACAAGAGGAAGAAAACTGATGTAAGAGATTGTGACGAGAAAAAGCAAAATGTCAGTGCACATGGACAAGGTGCATTGGGCAAGAACAAGGGAAACAAGACTCTGGATAGATCTGCAGATGATGCTGTGACTGAAGCAGAAAAAACACGTTTAAGTGTATTTGAAGAAACCACTAGAGAAGATTGTAGGGTGAGTGATGTGGAACAGATAGACTCAAACATTTTTGAAGCGTTCACTCAAGGAGTTGGAGAAAATGAAAGAGGGAGTAATACTAAAGAATTTACACACACTGAAAAAGGACAGAAAAATAGCCACACTCTTGAACAACTTGTGGAAGACAATGAAAAGGAAGAATCAAACTGTTCACAAAAGAACAACAGCTTTGAAACAAACGATGCGGTGAGGCATTTGGCAGCTGTGAGTGCCTCAACTTGTGCGCAGAGTTGCGAGCATAATATGATGTTGAGTAGAAGCAGTGGGGTATTTAAGCACAAGAATTGTGAAGATGGAACAAATGATATTGAAGAATTGATAGAAGAACAGGAGAGATCTTCAGACAGTGTTGATCATTTGCAGCAGAGGGATGAAGTTGATCATTTTGTGCCATCCACTTCAAAGTTATCTAAAATAGCTATGAAAGCACGAAACAGGAGTGACTTAGATCTTTTGAAACCGTCAACTTCACAAGAAAGCCCAGTTTGTGATGTTCCTGGAAACCATGAGAAATCAAAGACGGTGAAGCATTCTACCACAAAAACTAAGAAACAAAGGTCTGGCAAGTCGCTGGTGAGGAAAGTTAGTGAGAACATTTTCAAAGCAGAATTGGAAGGGTCGTCATTGTCTAAAAAACAGCAGAACGCAAAATTGGCTGTGGTGGTTGATGGTACTACTGTTGGCATTTCCAAAACAACAAAGCAAGGTTCAGCAGCAGCAGGAAAGCCTAAAAAACAACAGAGTGCTGGTGAAAAATCTAAAGACAATGCAGATGTGGTAATACCGATTGATGATAGTTCTGTTGAGCTTCCGGACTTGGTGTCTCCTACAGCTAAACATTTCCCCACTACAAAAAAATGTGACAATACAACAAAGAACTCAAATGCTGGCAGCAGTACTAAATCCAAGAAAAGAACTGGGCCAGTGTTTAAAAAAGATATTTTTTGCGAATCGCCCATTAAAAATGCAAGCGTGAAAAGAACCGTGGGATTTAAATCTAACATCTCCATTCATGGTATATCGGAGAAAATGCTGACCACACAATCCAAATCAGCAACAACTGCTCTCAACAAGAAAGGAAGAGACGTGCAAGAAACGGCAACAGCTGTGGAAAAGGATTGTTTATTTAAAACTCAGCCAAAGGAACAGAGCAAGAAGAAGAAAAAAGATCAGAACAGAGATGGTGCTAGCAGTAAAAGTGACAACAGTCGCAGCAATAGCGGCCAAACGGATGGACCAAATCAAACAACACAAATCTTAATCTCCATGCCTTTTCTTGGCAATGTGTCTCGAAGCCCGAGCAAGCCTAACTTCGCCTTGACAGATTCTGTGTCTCCTGCGCGACTAGAAAGTGATGCTGGGGCCAACGACACGACTGTGGTTAATATGACAGCCCCAACCATCTGCATTTGTGATGAGGGAGATGGCCAAAGAGGCCAAGCCATTGTCAGCCAGTTCTCCACTCTCCTGGACCAGCTGGAGGGGTCAAAGAGTCGGCGGGGGTCACAGTCCAAACATGGCATCATACTGAGAGAACTGCAGTTTCATCAGGTTTGTTTGGTGATTGCATTTTAACTCCTGTTTACTGCAGTGATTAAAACAAAAGTGTTAGTTTTACAGAGGTGCCAACCAGTACAGATTGACCGTATTTAATTCCGGCGAAGTGAATTAAATACGGAAATACGGTAGCTTTAATAAAAAATACGGAGGAGAAGTTGCCGATCGTTTATCCCTTTACCAGGCGTAGCGGCCGAAAGTAAACAGGCTAATAGGGTTATCTTTGCCAGCGGTGCTTCTGTACTGGTTTCTGGTCTCATAATAGTACTCCTGCACTCGCTGAACGTCGATGTGTTCATTACATTACATTACATAATTGTTGCTTTAGGTCCAGCGGACTCTTCTGAACCAAATCAGGACCGGACAACCCCCAATCCGCATAAAAGATCTGCTGAAACAACCCTAGTGGGAAAACTTAATACTCTCCACCAGCCAGTCACTTTACAATAAAGACATCCCACGCAGGGGACGGCTGAGGGAGGCTTCACCCCAACTTATCGAACCCCCGTTTACAAAAACAAAATAGAATACAAACATCATTATAAATTATCAACAAAACACATACATATAAAATGCCTACATTGCTAAATAATAACATCATAGGAAGCCCTAGTGACCACCCGGCAGAAAGCGTCCAACATTCCCAAGCTGATCCAACAGACCTCATACACAAATAAGGAGTCTTGTCCCGGAAGAGTTTTCAAGAAAAAAGGTAGGAGACTGGTCTCAACAAGCTGATATTCGTGGTGATTTTAGAGTAAAATAGAAGTGTGATGTTCAACAAGCTGATTTTCATCGTAATTTTAGAGGACTGAAAATAGCCTGCTGTTTCAGAGGGAAGCCTGTCGTTATTTTATAGTGTCATTGGCTGGGTTTTGCGAGAAAAAAATACTGACAAGTGTTAAAAAATACTGACAAACGGGTCCGGAAATACTGACAAAAAGATTAGGGGGTTGGCACCTCTGGTTTTATTTATTAGATAAAGTTTATCCATAAGCTTATGTGAAGTAGGATGGCTTTTTTGGTTTTGGTTAATAAAATTAATCAGGGTGGAGAATTTTCCGCGAATCCGCGGATTTCCGCGGAAGGCATTTGCATTTCCGAGAAAAAAAATATTGAGTTCCGAGTGTGAGAAGCTGAGGGGCTACCCTTTACTGGGCATAACGGCCAAAAGCGGCCGAAGGTCTAAACAGGCAAAACGTCCAAAAGCGTCCGTGTCAACCATGTGGTTATATTCTCGCGTTGTTTGAAAGATTGCGAAACTTCCGGCAATTGACTTCCGGTTTATTATGTTGTGAAAACATTCGACTGCATTTCCAGAAGTTTTCTCTGTGATGCGTTCATTTTTTCGATTTTAAAAAAAAAAAAATTTTTGTGTATGTGCCTAAAAGGGATGGTTTGGATTCTTCGACTGATAGGCTTCCATTTATCAGACATTAAAGTGAGAGAAATGGACTTGGAGTCGGAGGAAGAGATCGGTACTGACATTAGGCAATTAGTGTCAGTAGTGTGCATGCATACGATCTTTCAGACTGGCATGAAAGTGAAGAAGAGAGGGCTTGTTTGGACTTTTTAAAACTTTTTTTTTGTATACACATGGAGTAATAAAAAACAAGACATGACAAGAGAAATATAAAAAAGTAGATAATCAAAATAGAATTTATTTCTGTTGAATTTGCATTTTATTTCATTTAAATCTATACACTAGTCACTAATACCTAAGATGTGGTGTTTTTACTAACCAACTAACGTACCCCTAAATATCTCTAAAATTATAAAAAATTCTTGCCTGTTTACAGCTAAAAAAAATAGACAAACGTGTGCCCAGTAAAATTGAAAATGTGGAGTTTGTGTGTAACAGTGGGGGACCTCAAACTTTGTTAGGCCTACAAATCAAGATTCTTAACGTTTTTGAAAGACATGTGCATAAAACATTCTTTTTTTTTTGTTTCTATTCATGTTTACTTTTTACTTTTTGCTTTCAGGAGAGGCCCTAAATTACTTTCAAATTTGCATAAATTCATTTTCTTCCAGGGGGCGAATACCGGGGCTTGGCCCTTGGGCTCCGGCCGGATTTCAGAGATTTCTTGATTTAGTTGTTCTCCACCCTGATTAATGCATTTATGAGAAAAAGTATATAATGTAGAAAGAAACGAGTACCAAATGACTGGAAGTTTTTAAAATGTATTTTTAAGAGCAAGAATCTGGATTACGGATATATATCAAAGATTGTGCATGTACAGTCTTTCTGTGGGTTTGACTGGAATGAACAATTAATCACATGTTCAGTGCTATGGAAGAGATTTGAAGACATAGAATGTTGATGTTTATTTTTGTAGCTCACGTGTTGGTGATGAAGTGGGTCTCCATCGTTCAGCTTTGCAAAATGTGATGATAGGTGCCATTTAGCTAAAACTCTATAATGAACAGCAGTTTAAGTCTTTGCTACCTATACCTAGAATTATACTGATACATCTTGAACCCACACCATGTCATTCATTTAGCTTTAAGATTTTTACATTCAAATAATTTGTTTGAAAATGCTTTAATGTTTGGTTATTTGTTTCCCATTTTTAGCATGTACCAGAGGGACACACCATTCAGGAATCTGATGAATCGGACTTACGAACCATCAACTTTAATGATCTTTATCAAGGTCAAGCGCCAGACACTGGAGGTCATAGCTGTACTTCTCCAGTTTCTTTGAACAACAACCATGCAACTGTTGTTCAGGATTGGATTCATACTCCTAAAGATCATGCGAGCACCTCTCAAGGTCATGCAAGCAGTTTTCAAGATAATTTATGTACCCTTCAAAATCATCCTGTGCTTTCTCAAGGTCATCAGAGTTACACCCAAGGTCATCATCTGAGCACTTCTCAAGGTCCTGGAAACGTCTCTCATGGTCATCCAGGAGGTGTTCAGTCGGTGCCTGTTCAAGAAGCTCAGATGGTGATGCACCCTTCCACAGCAAGTTCCAGCAAAGAAGATTGTGGTCAGCAGGTGATTGTGAACGTGTTGCCACAGCCCGGCCCAGTTTATCTGCAGGACTTCATCAGCCATGCCCACCGAGGGCGCAAGAAACGATGCAACCCTCCCACATCCGAGGAAAAAAAGGACCAGCCTAACAAGAAGAAAAGAGGTGGCGGTCGGCCCAAGAAAGTGGTACAGCCGGTCAAAGTCATTCCTTGGGAGTTGGCTAAGGGTTCTCGAGGCTATCCCACGATTCTGCCTAAAATTACGCAGACCATGGCTGTGAGACCTGTCACTGACCAGGCCAGTGGACAAACCTTTTGGACATGTATTCCTATAGTGCCCCAACACTCTGCTGCTCCTTCAGCGGATGTACACCCTGCTGTATCAGAAGGTGCTGTGACATTTTTTGATAATGATACTATAGATGTCAGTCACATTGATACCACAGCTACAAACCCTTTGGACGCTGCCATGGATATTTGTTTACCGGAACTGGTTGTACAACCCAAGAAGTCAGGCCGGAATGCGTCAGCTTCAAAACGCACCAGTCACTCACACACATCAACGTGGTCCAATGTGAGTGGTAGAGATGAAACTGAAATTATTGATGATGATGACGATTGTGACAATGGAACGAGGCTTGAAGGTTGTACACCTAGGTACAGTAACATCCAAAAAGTGGCGTATAGAAAGTTGAAACCAGAAAAAGATTCCACAGCAAAGGACCAATTGAGAAAACTAGCAGCTTCAAAGTTCAAACCATCTAAGAAATCAGATTCTAAGATACCACCAAATTCCAACCAGCGTCCTTTGAAATTGTCAAAACAACCAAGAGTTGCTTCCACTGATGAGCAGGCGGCAGGTGTGATTTCCCTTCAGACTGTAGTTATTTCCCCTGATATAGCCCCATTTGCTGGTGCCTCCCAAGGTCAACAGAAACAGTGGCAAGGAGCTGTGGCATCTCCAAGCTATGAAGCAGCTACAACATTAGTGGATATGGCTAACAAGAGGCAACTAGGCACTGCTGCTGAGACCAACCCACTGGCAAACACCGTGCAAGTAACAAGCACAGACACCCTTTCTCCTAACTCTGCAGGCAGACTGGTGAGTTTTGTTTTCTTAACATGCATTTTTTGGCAAGTTCTAATTTTAATTTTGCTAGATTATAAAAATAAGTTTATTATTTTATTTTTTTAATTTCTGTTTTGTTTGCATCTCTGTTTTGCTAGAAATAGTACATTTTGCAGCTTGTATTTATTTTTATGAAATAATTATTTCTATGTTCTGCTTATTGCACAGCATTCTAAGCGGGCCAGATTCTTTTTCTTTTAAGTTTATAGATTGTTCCACTTCAGTGCTTGAAATACTGATTTGCATACCTGAAGCAAGAATTTAGAAGAATTTATGAAAATAGTATCAGGAGTGAGATTTAGCGGTCGCCCGGGCGACTTAAAACCGGCTCGGGCGACCTCACTTTATAATTGATCCAGCCCGCCTGGCAACCTAAAAAAAATGATAATACTTGCAGACTTTTAGAAGCTCGGTTCAAAGCGAGGGCGTTTTTAGGTCACTGTTCATCTGCTACGAGTATGAAGCATATATGCGAGCGTTATTTCCCTTTGCCTACTTCCCTTTCGCGCCAAGCCCGCTGTCTGCTTTGTTTGTGAAAAAGACACCCGCTACAAATTACGTGTATTGTCAAAATTTGTGTTTTATATGTGAACGATTGTAATTATCGGGCTGCCTAAAAATCATGCGGGCTACCTCACTTTACTTACTAGCTAGCCCGGCGGGCTAGTTAGTCTCCTGGGTTAAATCTCACCCCTGAGTATATTTTGTCCATATTTCACATTCATTGTATTTATCTATTACATTTACAACCCTAATTTTAACATCATTTATTATTTGAAGTCAACCTAAATATTAGTATGTATTTTAATTTACGCTATGAAACAAAGAAAATTCTTCTTGATGTTGAGGGCCCACAATCAATGCTTGGATCATTCTGGCTCCCATGGTTGTTGTGAAGGGGTTCACGATTTTACTGTAGATTTGAAGTAGGACTAAACTGGTCAAGGGCCACCACAGCTATAGTCTACATGATTGGCAGTCTCTGGTTTCCTCTACCTATTATACATGATTAACTAGTGTCCACAGGGCACAAATGTCTTATTTAAATAGTCTGTTGCGATATTGGCATTACCTGGCTGGACTATAGTCTGCAGGCATCAGGAGTGGTGGGGATGGGAAATGAGATTGGTCTGAAATTAGTTTTAGACATGTGTGTGTGTGTATGTATGAGTGTTTAGTTCTAGTTATTGTTTGTTGTGGGCATGCATGTGGATTTACTTGCATATATTATAATATGAAAAATGTATGCAGTGTTATTAAGAATTATTTGTGATAATTTGATTTGTGTGCTTTACTAAACTAAAATGGTGGTCTTCATTTTTATTTTGCAGAAAAGGAGCAAAGGAGCTGGCAAAAGAACTGATGAAGAGAAGAAGACGATGAAGAAGAAGAAGTTTAGAGTGAAGTATAAGTGTTTGTGAATCTGAATGTTCAAAGCCAAGAGTGTGTACTGCGATGCACAGGCTGAAGCAAGTATGGGTCTAAACTTGGGACAAAGTCGTGGCGTATATTACAGTTTTTGAACTGGGATAACAACTGCTACAAAAACAATTGTTTAAGACATCCATGCAGCAGCTTTCTGTGCTGTATTGAGGCGTTAGGCATTGGTAAATTAGTATTGTTTGTATTTTAAAATGAAATTCTTTTAATACTTGTTTTTTTTTTGTACATATTTTGATATTAATTTTTACTCTTTTCAGGGTGGAGAACTCTCCGCGAATCCGCGGATTTCCGCGGAAAGCATTTGCATTTCCGAGAAAAAAATATTGAGTTCCGAGTGTGAGAAGCTGAGAGGCTACCCTTTACTGGGCATAACGGCCAAAAGCGGCCGAAGGTCTAAACAGGCAAAACGTCCAAAAACGTCCGTATCAACCATGTGGTTATATTTTCACGTTGTTTGAAAGATTGCGAGACTTCCGGCAATTGACTTCCGGTTTATTAAGGTGTGAAAACTTTCGACTGCATTTCCACAAGTTTCTCTGTGATGCGTTCGTTTTTTCGATTTTTTTTTCAAATTTTCTTGTGTGTGTGCCTAAAAGGGATGGTTTGGATTCTTCTACTGATGAAGGGGAGTTTACAGGCTTCCATTTATCAGACATTAAAGTGAGAGAAATGGACTTGGAGTCGGAGGAAGAGATCGGTACTGACATTAGACAATTAGTGTCAGTAGTGTGCATGCATACGATCTTTCAGACTGGCATGAAAGTGAAGAAGAGGGGGCTTTTGTGGACTTTTTAAAACTTTTTTTTTGTATACACATGGAGTAATAAAAAACAAGACATGACAAGAGAAGTATAAAAAGGTAGATAAACAAAATAGAATTTATTTCTGTTCGTTTTGCATTTTATTTCATTTAATTCTATACACTAGTAACTAATACCTAAGATGTGGTGTTTTTACTAACATACCCCTAAATATCTCTAAAATTATAAAAATTCTTGCCTGTTTACAGCTAAAAAATAGACAAACGTGTGCCCAGTAAAATTGGAAATGTGGAGTTTGTGTGTAACAGTGGTGGACCTCAAACTTTGTTAGGCCTACAAATCAAGATTCTTAACGTTTTTGAAAGTCATGTGCATAAAACATTCTTTTTTTTTTTGTTGTTTTTTGTTTCTATTCATGTTTACTTTTTGCTTTTTGCTTTCAGGAGAGGCCCTAAATTACTTTCAAAATTGCATAAATTCATTTTCTTCCAGGGGGCGAATACCGGGGTGTGGCCCCTGGGCCCCGGCCGGATTTCAGAGATTTCTTGATTCAATTGTTCTCCACCCTGTCTTTTCATCATCATCCAGCATCAGTATTTTCACCACCACCATAGTCTTCATTATTGCTGTCGTCATCATCGTCTTCAAAATCATCATTTTCATTCTATTCAAAATCATCATTTTCGTCACTATCATCATATTCAAAGTTATTATTATCATCAACATAGTTTGAAAGTATAATCCTAAGAGCTTTGTTGAATTGTTTAGAACTCCATAGCCCTGAGCGTCTCTATGACATTACAGGGAATTATAAACTGCATACCCCCGGGGAGGCGGAGAGGGGACGGGTGCCGGGGGTTTCAGTATAAATAGTAGCCCCATTTTCTGGAAATTTAGTGCTTTAAATTCCCACTGTCGCTGTCTTTCTTCTTTGTTCTTTCTCATTCCTATTCTGTTCTATCAATCTACTATACTATCTTCTTCTTCGCTAGACCAGTCACCTACCTTTTTTCTTGAAAATTCTTCCAGGACAAAACTCCTCATTTGTGTGTGAGGTCTGTTGGATCAGCTTGGGAATATTGGATGCTTTCTGCCAAACGGTCACTGGGACTTCCTATGATGTTATTATAACATTTAGCAATGTAGGCATTTTATATGTATGTGTTTAGTTGATATTTTATAATGATGTTTGTATTCTTCTTTTTTTTTCGTAAACGGGGGTTCGATAAATTAGAGTATAGCCTCAGCGTCCCCTGCGTGGGATGTCTTTATTGTAAAGTGACGCTGATGGAGTGCCTTCAGTGTTACCACTAGAGTTGTTTCGGCAGATCTTTTATGCGGATTAGGGATGAGCCCTCTTTCAGCTAAGTTGTGGTCTTGATTTTGTGGTCCTGATTTGGCTCTTTGCAGTCCGCTGGACTCTGTAAGCAATGAGTAACTAACTAACTAGTGAGTATTGGGTTTTTGTCGAAACTTACTCAAGTTATGCCAATGCTCACCAAGTACTATTATGAAGATTATGTTAATTTGTGTATATACAATCACTGTTATGAAGATTGTGTTGATTTGTGTAATCGGTCATGTGCAACAGTTTACAACATAATTATAATTTATCATTTGCACTAGAATTTGTATGTATTCAGCTTTTTCAGTAAGGGGCAAGTATTACTGTAAAATATAATTGATGCTTAGGTTTTGCCAAGAATTTGAGTTTAAGAAAATTATGTAAGATTGAGTTTGCAAGATTTTTTTCTAAGATGATATGTATTAGTGTAAATGTAAGCTGTGTGATTGCTATATAAGCTGTGTGATTGAAGATGAATACTGCAAATATCTTATAAGTTATATGTGTGTAACTAGATTGACTTTTCGTGTGATATTTCGAAGGGTCAAGATGCTTTTGTATTGTGCAGCTCAGATGCTAGAAATCTGTATTATTGCTACGTCTACAACTACTACTAGTAGTACTACTACTGCTGCTATTTATGCTGCTACCACCTCCTCCTCTTCCTCCTTTTAAGTACTACTACTATTTTATATTCCATCAATAGTTTAATACTTTGCTTTTTTCTTTGTAATGTTATTGCAATGTACTAATTACAATTTTCAGACTACTATTAATATTTTCAAATTCAAGAAAAGCATAAGGCTTTTTCAAATAATTGTTTACAATTTTTTTTTTTTAACTTTTATCAGTAATGCTTATAAAAAGTTTGATTTTGTGGATTGTTGTTTTATAAATATTTAATGAATTTCAGTGTAGTTACAAAGGTATTCATGATTTATAAAACTCCATTTTACAGATATGAACAGGATAAAAATCTAAATTTCAATCTTCTTTTTTTTTTTGTTTTACTTTGAAATTTAGCATGTATTCAGTTGTTGTTTTTTTCTCTTCACAAGATGCATTGGTTTTTTTTGTTTGATAAATATTAAATACGCTTGTACTTGTTGATTTGATAAACATTTGTTTAATCTGATTGAAATGCTGAAGTTTTGTATTTCGCTTAATTATTTTATATTATTGCACTTTGTTTTGGGTCAGAGATTGGAATCTTCTTTGTTATGAATATAAACGTAAACTATAAAAAATGGACACGCAAGTGTGCAACCTGTGTTGCATGCCAGCTTTCTTCTACTTTTATTATGTAAAGTCTGCATTATTCTGAGAATGTTTATAAAACAATAAGGATTTGTTCATTCAGTTTGCGTGAGTTTGTGTAGTGAGTGAGATTGTGTGGGTGTGTGTGTGCGTGTGTGTGTGTGAATGTGTGGATTAGTGAGTGGGTGTGTGTTTATTGGTAGGTAGAGATTCAAGTTTCCAGAAATGTTTAGTTTTGAATGCTATTCAGGTTTTGATTTTTGGATGTTTTGACTGCTTGCTTGATATGATTCACACGACTAATCCACCATTCATCTGATTTTTCTATTGTATTTTATTTCTGGTTACAACTTTCTATCTCTTTATGATATTTCATATTTTCATTTATTGTAATTGTGTTCATATATTGTCTGTTTTTTTCTTCATGATATTTATAGTTGTGTAAATATTTGTGGTATTTCTCTAGTAAATTTTTATGGTAGTTTTTGACCAAGTTGTTCGGTGAAAGGACTTGGTGTTCGGTGAAAGGACTTGGTTTTGTGAATATAGATTTTATCTTCATATAGTTTTGTGTGTTTTGTCTAATTTGCAATATGTTTTGCAAAATTACTTTCTTTTTGCGGATGAATATTTTTACTTGATTATGTGTGTGTTCCTGTTCAAATTGCAATACTCAAGATTGCTTGCAAGGTGAAAATGTGCTACTGTACAGGGCTGAGAGGCTGGGTAATTACTAAATTAACAATACTGTACGTTGTGTAAGTTATTAAATAATTTGATGTAGATTGGTTGTGTGTATGTGTGTGTTTGACTAATTATTGGCAGCAGCAGATCTTGCAGTGTTGTTGTTGGGTGTCTGGTGGTGGTTTTTCTGTAAAACTTCAGTCAAATGGGGATGAGGAAGGGAAAGAAATTTCTTAAGATTTATAGTGACTGAATGGTCCATGCAGTTGTACAGTGTGCATGCTTACTGCAGGTGTTTGTGTTGAATCCTGGCCTCATGTCGGCAAACTTTTTTTGCGCATTCTGGATCTTAAGAGTCAACCCCAAGCTTATAAGGTGCACAAAGTAAAACGATCCATTTCAGACTCTAACATTAATTCCATCCAGTCAGTTGAACGAAAATTGTTTTTAAATACCCTTGGCGCCTTGCTTTGAAAATAATAGCACATGTACGCAAGCACCCAAAGTTGTTACACATTAACACAGGAAGGTAGGGAACTGCTGGAGAAAGAAGGAACAGAAATGTGCACATTTATTTAAAAGCCCAGTTTATTATGGAGATAAAATTCTGTCATGTACAACTGAAACCAACATAATATGATTTTACAATAAAAGGCAAGACAGAGGCAATGCATTTATTTTAATCTCAAATTCTGCCAAAGCTTCATGAGCAGAGAAAGGTTTGGTATTTCTTGGTATGTAATTGGTTTTAGAACATTTTTAATTAAAAATTGTTCACAAAATCAAAGATTGCTTGTCTAGTAATAAACTGACAGTTGTAGAATTAAAATTGCAATGTTAATTATCATTTATGAAAACATTACAAAACAGCATCAAAATATTTGTAATGGCCCATACAATAATAAATAAACTTTTTTTAAAATATTACACTTTACAGCCAATAATTAACAAAATATTTTAAGATGGCCTAAATAAATTAATGAAAACAAATCAACAACTCTGATTAGTATAAGCACAGTTGTACATTTTTGCTGGTTACACACAAATTTATATGAAACAAAATTATTTATTTATAACCAATGGCAATTTTGAGGTAGACCAGAAACAATTGTTCTTTTTGTCAGTTTGTGGATTGCTGTGCTAAACCAGACAGCTTTCATTTATGAAATAATAACTTTGGGAACAAAAATCATTGTCAAGGGGGCAAATGATCCATAAAAATGTTTGGCAGTCAAACTCACCATGTATCACACAACAAAGTAATGGGACCCAGAATATAACAGCTTGCTTGAAGACCAAAGCACTGGTTATCCATTCATAAAACATACACACATGGACTTGGTTACAATGTTAAAGGAAAGCAACTTGGTTGGGTTAGTTCTCTTCTGTGAATGTGTGCTCTTCCAAAATACATCGTGCCATGTTCATACATGCACTCTCTCTCTCCCTTTCTCTCTTTGTGTTTCACTTACCTACATTAACACATTCTTATTCTTGATCTCCCTCAAACACGCACACACACAAACACGTGTATTCATTGAGCAAAATATATGAAACGCTTTTGTTAAATTAAAGTTATTCATTCAATTGTTTTAGTTACTTACAAAACTTATGGTATAAGAAAATTGTGCAAAATAATTATACATATATGTGTATACATAAACAATATGACCAAAAAGTTCAAACAAAACAGCAAACATTGAAACAAAACAGGGTTTGAACCCAGTGATTAAGTTTTGAAACAAAACGGTACTTAAACAAATTGAACACATAACATTAACAAAACAAACAAAATACGTAAAATATTTCACAAAAAAAACAAGTTCATTCAGGTTTACCAAACTATGTGTTTCATTTAAATATGGCACACTTTTGACCAAGTTTATTTTACCATTTCGCATTTTTGTTCAACTTTAATTTGAACAAAACTATAGAATGCATAGAAGAACAAAGATAGCACTGAGATAATACTAATCAATTTACACCATAGAATTGAGAAGAAACAAAAATTCAATCAAATTTATGTAAAATTGTTTCAACACTCCCACAATAATTGCAACTTGCTGTACAATAAGGTGAGCGTCAGCAAATTTAAAAATATTGCTAGTAGCAAGTCACTGGTATCACTGTTTGATACTCGGGGTAATAATACAGCTACCGGAGCTTTTTTTTTGTTTGTTTTAAAGGGGTACCTGAAAGCACGTTATTATAGCATGGAAACTACCATTATACAAGACCAGTTTGACTACCTAGAGAAGACGTCAAGCAATGCATCAAATGAGGGCTAAAGGCCTTCGACCTGTGTGAATGGTGTGTTCTGCTATGGTAGTGCATGCAGAGGTGTCAGGAATGCTAGCATAGGCAAGATACAAATGAAACACAACAACCTTTACCCTCTTTGTCAAAATTAATCAGTACTGTCAAGTCAACAATGCCCACCAAACCAATAATGGCCCATGAGATTCAAGTTCTCCATTGTACTTGTAGACAATATTTTACAGTAAATCACTGAACGTAAAAGGACTGCTGGATAGAAAAAAAAAGAAAACATAAATGAAGTCACATGGCCACCAGAACTAATACACTGTATTTCATTATTATGTAATAGCCATGGCAGTTAGATAGATATTCAGTGTTTATAGGGTACTATTTCTAGAAGGCAATATATTATGTAGAATGTTCCAAATGTATATATATCTTTCTTCAATCCCTCCTTACTTCACCCCACCCCACAATCTCAGTGTTCCATTCATGGGAGGCCTTTTATTGTAAAGTGACCAGCTGGTGGAGTGCCTTCAATCAAAGACGATAGAACAATTGTCTTTGCTTCAAAATTACCATTAGGTTCAGCAGATCTTTTATACGGATCAGGGGTGAGCCCTCTTTAAACCAAGTTGTGATCCTGATTTCGTTCTTTGCAGTCCGCTGGACCCTATAAACAACTACTAACTAACCCACATACCGCAACCACAGATTTTTCTAAAGTGGTCTAAGACTTAAAACAATCCCTTTCATTTCTGTATTGAGAGTCTTTGTTTTTACAATACTTTGATCTCCAATATATCGTATTTGGTATCCACAAATATAGGTGAAAACTCACTGAAAAGCTGCTAACGTAAATATATTTAACAATGCCCACTTCATTCAAAACGAATGTGGTCCTGATTCGGTTCTTTCAGTCCACTGGACCCTATAAACAATGACTAACTAACTCAAAACGAAGGTCAATAAATTATAATTCTGTCAATCTTAAACAAATATGCTGTGTTTTTGGAAGAAATGTCACAAATACTTTTCAACAATCATAACAATGTATTTTATATCAGCAATGCCACCAGAACAATGTGCTCAAATTACTATTAAAAATGCATCATTAAATAACAATTTTAAAATTTAAGAAAAAGTAATTTGTATATTTAACAATTTTAAAGTAAATAAATGTCAGAAAATATGCATTTCCCACAAATAAATGTGAAACAAATCAACAAAACTTAATAAATATTTAAAAAAATAAAATATACATAGTTACATTTTTTCAAACAACATAAGTCAAACAAACCCAAAGTAAAAATTATTTTGCTGCAGGAATTATTCTGATACTGATAGTCATTCTTTCTTTAGTTTCATCTTCCACACTTTCCTGTCTTCCGGATCCTGGGGTCGCCAGATCATGATCGTTATCGCGCATAAGCTAGCCACAACGCCCACCACTGTGGGACCATCTGTGTGGATTTCTTGCGCTAGCCCTGCGAAAAACGGTGACAGCATTCTTGCAAGGGACAGCAGACTTTGGCTTAGTCCTATCAGCTTTCCTCTACCATGCTTACCTCCCCTACTGATGGTCAGATCCGTTACAACGACACGCAGCATCGTAGAGACCAAGCTAAGCGGTGCCAAAGCTACAAAGATCAAGGTCACAGAGGGAGCAAAGGTCAGACAGATCAAGGTCACAGCTTGAAGGCACAGGAAGAAGTAGCAAGCTTTGGAAGAGCTGGAGAAGCAACCTGTCACCTGAAAATACACTTTAAAATAAATCATCATCTCATACCAATGTTTATATACATTTTAAAATAAAAGTTATCATTCTATCCTATCCTATCCTATCCCATCTCGTAACTCGAAAGTTGTTGGGACACCACAGATGATCGTTTAACCAGCATACCCCATCTTTTTCTGTCCTCAGCAACCCTCATGGCTTTGCTCAGTGTCAAGCCAGTCCATTCTCGAATGTTTTCCTCCCACCTCTTTTTCTTCTCCCTCTTGTTCTGCCTCCTTGCACCATGCGTTGTAGGATGGTCTTTGCGAGGCCTGATGCTCTAGTGACTTGGCCATACCTTCGGAGTTTCCGTTTCTTCACCACTGTGAGCATGTCATCGTGCTGTCCAATGGCTTGTGCAACTGTCTGTCAGACTTCATCGTTGGTGATATGCTGGGTATAGGAAATGCCCAGAAGTCTTCTGTAGCACCTCATATCCATGCTTGGTATTCTTTGTTGTAGGTCTGCTGTGAGGGTCCATGTTTCGCAAGCATATTGGAAGAGGGAGATGACAAGGGAGCGTAGTAGCGTTACCTTGGAGGGTAGACTGATGGTCCTGTTTTTCTAAATGAGCTTAACCATGTCAGGGCAGCATACCATACCAATGTTTAAATACGTTTTAAAATAAGTCATTCCATACCAAAGAAAAGCACATTTTTATCTAGAAGTTAAAAAAACACAAAAAGTCAAAATGTATTTACAACAACAAAAAACTATCTCGTCTGTCTTCAACCACCTCAAACTCAACCACATTTCTTCCAAAAATTTCAACTGAATTTAATGAGCAAAATAATCAAAAATTCTATCAGCTACATTTTTTTTTAATGAATAGACAAATAAGTAAAATAACAGCAGTTAAAATATAATGATATTCCCACCTTGCCAACAAAGAATCCTGAGAGGGCAGACATGGTACCACTATAACTCATCATGTAGCCGATGACAGAAGGACTTGCACCAAATTTCTGTTTCACAGTCAATGAATGGTTGCTTCGGAAAATCAGCATTGAAAATCCTGCAAAAGGGAGTTATTTTATTTAATAACAGCTATTATTGATTCTGGTTGTGTAGGTGAGCTGCCTTGAGCAGCCCTTTGAGCTTGTAAAGTGCTACATAAGAATGACTCAATATCAACATCAGCATCATGCAACCCTAGCTGCTTAAACTCCTTAGAATTATTTTATTGACCGGCATTCAATGACCTCTCTCCACATGCTATATTATACACATTATAATAATTGTCAACGCTTTCTTTTACCAAAGCTTGAGGGGTTGATTCCTGCCAGGACAACCTAGCTATAGCTTTTTCCCCTTTTGGTATGAGACTCTCTCCCTTAAGATAATGATATTGGATGCTGTCAATCTAAATTCCAAAATAAACATTGATTTCCTTTCTTTCTTCTATAATAGCAATCTTAGATCACCATGCTTTGAGCTTGATTGAGAGAAACAAATCCAGCTTTTATTATTATTATTATTATTATTATTATTATTTAGTCCTCACTCACCTCCTAAAAATTTAATAAGGAAGAGATCCCAAAGGTCAGGCCAGTCGATGGATCTGAATGACTGAACCAGATTTTTGCCACTAAATTTGAGTTCATCGCTAACATTTGTCAGCAGAGTGCATGTGGACACGCTTTGCTCCAACCCAACAGCGCTGGGAGTGTTGTTAAGCCCATTAGAATGTTGAGGTTTGGAGGTAGCTTTGGGTAGTGCACACCACACTAAGGCTGCATAAAAACAAGAACAAGGTGTAAGAATTGAGGATGCCAATATTAGACATCTACAGCACGTAATAATGGAAATTGAACATTATTTTTAGTGATACAGATTATCTCCCTTGGGTACACCCAAAAAGCAGTGACCACCAACGTGCATTGTTTAATGTCATTTTCTACGAGTTTGGAGGTCTCATCATGTACACTGTTGCTTCTGAAGAAATTCCGTCAAAATAATATCTTGTATCTCATACAGATAGTATGTTACAGTGTTGTATCATATCACCTTGCATGTTCAAGACTTAAATCCGCCCCGGGCTATGAAGTCAAGAGGCCTGTCTGGAGATAAATGGGTGGGAAATACAGATGATAAACCTGTCTAGCAGAGTAGATCCCAAATCTTTTGACATAAAGTCATTATTTGAGAGAAAGACTAGCTAGTCACACTTTCATCAGGCATATTTTCAATGAAAGCAGTAAATGAAAACTCAACAAGAATGTTAAGAATGGAACCTTCAGATAGGATTCTAGACTGCAGATGTAAAAAAAATTGGTGGAAATGTTGACAGGTTAAAATTATTTTTGCAATAAACAAATTAATCGATCAGACATGAAAAATAAAAATTGTCAGACACCACCTATTAGTCCTGTGTAGACTTAAACTGATATAATGAACTGGTCCATACAATCAAATTAACATTGTTAACATAGACTGAAGCTTGGTATCATTATTGTTTGAAGTAATTCAGATATATCAAGTATTGCATTGTGTTCGAATCCACACCTGCGTTGAAGAGAAATATGGCTCCAGCAATGCAAGCCACGTAAAAGAATCCACCCTGAAGTTCCGCTACATGTCCCCCAACCAATGGGCCCAGGATAAAGCCGATGCTTGACGCCGCGTTGAAATTTCCCAAAATGGATGATCGCTTTTTCTCTGTCACCATGTCACTGAGGTAGATCCTAGAGATGCTCTGACTGTGCTTGAATATACCTAAGTAAAACAACAGATACAAAAAATAAATACAGAAATAGCCAAAACAGATAAATACATACGTTAAAAAAAACCTGTTGCTGTTGCAGCACTGCAGGCTGAACCTAAGAAGCAACTACTTCTCACAGAGAGCCATCGGCACATGGAACAGCCTACCAGAGACAGTTGTAACAGCCCCCACTGTCAACTGCCTTAAACCAAGGCTGGATGTATTCTGGAAGGACCGCCCGGAGATATACGAACCAAGATGCCACTACTAGATTTAGCTAATTGCCACGCATGCAAGTCTAGCAGTTTTAGGATCTATGTAAAGGTCAGTGGCTTATATCATTGACTTTTTCAAGTTCAAGTTCAAGAAATAGGTTTTGAGATATTAATCCACTTGCAAGTTTTGCACCGACACATGGCGGACATACAGACGGGCGGGCTGACATTTCTTTTAGAGATTATATGTCATTTTTGGATTATTTAAGACTCATCTCGTACAGATGTGCAAAAACATGGATTTTTTTCTGGAGGGAGTGGGGGGGGGGGGGGAGGTGGGGGTAGGATGAAGAGGGAGGGTATGCTGTGTAGTCGTTGAATTAAGCTTGAAAAAAAAAACTTGTAAGAACCTATCTGATACAAAAAAATGCACATTTATGTCAATATTGGTTGGTGTACAAAGTAATAGGAGTAATGAAGACCCTTGCCCTGAAGTAATATGTCCAGTAAACAATAATTAATGCTAATTGCTAGTGACAAAATAAAGACTCATTATGATGATGGTTATTAGACAAATGAAACCCCACATTTTCTTTCAGCATTTATAGAAGAAATGGAATATTGTCTCTCTGCAAAAAGATTCTGCTAAATTCTTGTAACTCTCCCGATGTTTCTATCACCAACTTACTCAGCTAAAATAATAACTGCTGCTGCTGCTGCTAATGATGATGACGATGATAATGATGATCATGATGAAGGTAATGATGATGACGATCACTCACTTTAACATTATTATTTTTTCTTAATTATTATCATACCTAAAGGAACCCTGGCCAAGACAAGCATTAGTACAGAGGTGGCAAGACCCATGCCTATATAACCAAGCCCCGATACAGCCAGACACACAAAGAGTATCCAGTGATGGCCTGCGGTGTCACTCCAGTGGCCCTGTAATCAATACATCCTGGAGATTTAAAACCATCAAATAAAATTATGGGGGGAATAATCAATAAATGATCTTTAGAAAGAGAGAGAGCAGCATGAATTATCAATGAATCAGACTGCAAGACATAAAAGCAAGAGCACACTGTGGAACGTAATTTTTCTTTGGATCCTAAAACCAAAGGACTTTATAAAACAAAAACCATAATTGATTAATTACCAGTTACATTTACAACCTCGCCCCCTTTTTTCCATTCCCCTTAACAAACAAAACACCACTGAAATAAATGATATTTATACTCGGATGAAATAATAAAATCTAAACAAATAATTCATTAATAGTGAAAAGAAAACAATTCTTACCAAAACTGGGCTGGAAAATAACTGAATTCCACCATAGACAGACCCTGTTACACAAATATAAAACTCATTATTTATCTTAATAAAACCATAAAATAATATCCTTTTCTTTTTTTTTTACCAAAACATTTAGTTAGTTAGTTAGTCATTGTTTAAATGGCCCAGCGGACTGCAAAGAGCCGAATCAGGACCACAACTTGGTTGAAAGAGGGCTCACTCCTGATCCGTATAAAAGATCTGCTGAAACAACCCTAATGGTAAACACTGAAGGCACTCCCACCAGCGGTCACTTTACAATAAAGGCATCCCATGCAGTAGACGCTGAGGCTGTACTCTAATTTATCGATCCCCGTTTATGAAAACAAAATAAAATATCAACATTTGTTGGACTTCACCTACTCAACTTCAGACTAAGGTCAAGGGACTAAGGTATGTGCATTGTAAAACTGGCACTTAAATGCTCTCTCTCTCTCTACTCTATCGCTCTCCTCTCTCTCTCTCATCTTCCTTGCCTATCAATATGTTACTGTACCTTTTGAAATGGATGGATGGATGGCCATTATTCAGTGAAAGAGTCAAAGCAGTCTTCTCTCTCTCTCTCTCTCTCTCTCTCTCTCTCACTCCCTCTCTCTCTCTCCCTCTCTCTCTCTCTCTCTCTCTCTCTCAAATGGTGAAGGAGATGGATGAACATACCAAGGATACCAGCTATGGTGGGTGAGGCACCGAGGTCTCTGGCATAAGGCAAGATCAGTGGCACAATCATACTCACACCAAACAAATCCTGAAAATAAATCTCCAATGTATATTGCATAACTTCATTGAACTGATCTTTAATTTTTTTTTTTCGATTTAGTTATTTCAATTGTTTATTCAGCTAAAGTAGTATGGTCGAATGTCTCTTTTCAACCACAAAACTAATACAAAATCTATTAACCCATTCCTACCCAGCCAGTTTTTAGTATTTTATTTTTTTTTAAATTTAATCATTGTTATAATTATAGTGCATTTTCCAGCTCAAGGCACTGGCCAATAGGACCTAACTCAAGCTGCCTGAGGTCCCCGCTTGCAGCCTTTGGGTTAATGGTCTGATGCCCAGACAACAGCACAATCCTGGGTGACCGGTTATGGGGGAGAAGGGACAAGCGCTTGCAGGATGTATTTGTGTTGCCGGCACTCACCCATCTAGAACATGAGCATCAGGATCTTTAAAGTCTGTGCCATGGAATGCTTGTGAGACCTCAGTTTATACTCTCACCTTAAGGAGTAGGGGTGCAGTCAGTTACTGAGGATAAATTTATGTCGTTATTTGTTTGGTTTTTGAAGTGGTTTTTCTACCAAGCCACTGCTGTTGGGAGAATGTAATAATATTCACAAAGAGTGGTGAACTAAAAGAAGGTAACTTTTTATGTCATTTCTCTAATCCTGTTTTTAACTTGCAAGTTGAACAGAGTAAAATCAATTAACATTTAATTAATTACAAGAGTGTTATTTCTGTAATAATATATCCAAGATCAGTGACAATAATATTAGCTAGCTCAAAACCAGGAAATTGACATGTCTGACTTTCAAGGGTTACAATATTTCACTGATCTATAATTTGGAAAACAAATCAACACTGGTTGACACTTAAATTTTGCTACAAGTAAAGCACTTACTGCTTTTAGACAATAAATGGAGTTTCAAAGCAATCAAAGCAAATCATAACATATTTTAGAATTTGTTCTTTTGGTTATTTTTTTTTCCTAAGCTGACATAAAGAGGTAGTAGTCAAACCTGATTTGGTCGACTTTCTCAAGAATTAATTCTTGTGCACAGCTAAAATGAAAACAGAAGTAAATAACATTGATGGATTGGCTGGAGAGGAACAAGAACTTGAACAGCTGGTAACGAGGCTTGACACCACCTCCAGAGCCTTTGGAATGGAAATAAGTGCAAAGACCAAAATGAAGACCAACAACACCAATGCCATCAACACAGACATCAAAGTCCAAGGCCAATCCCTCAACCCAGTGCATAGCTTCAAATATTTAGGAACCATTGTATCAGACAATGGGTCCCGACAGGAAGTCCTCTCCAGGATCGCACAAACAACTGCTGCTCTGACAAGGTTGAAGCCCATTTGGAAAGACAGGACCGTCAGTTTAAATTTTAAGGTAAGGATGCTGCTCTCCCATGTCATCTCCATCTTCCTATAATAATAAGGTAAACATTGACCGTCACAGCAGACCTACAACAAAGAATACAAAACATGGAGATGAGGTGCTACAGAAGACTTCTGGGTATTTCCTATACCCAGCACATCACCAACGACGAAGTCCCACAGACCATTGGACAACACGATGACATACTCACAGTGGTGAAGAAACTGAAACTCCGAATATGTGGCCACGTCACCAGAGCATCAGGCCTTGCAAAGATTATCCTGCAAGGCACGGTGCAAGGAGGCAGAAGAAGAGGAAGACATAAAAAGAGGTGCGAGGACAACATCCCAAGAATGGACTGGCTTGACACTGAGCGAAGCCATGAGGGTTGCTGAGGACAGAGAAAGATTAAGTACGCTGGTTTTAAACGATCATCTATGGTCATGGTGCCCCAACGACCTTCGAGTTACGGGATAGGATAGGATATCTCTAACACCATCAGAACCTGGAAACAGATAACCCCATCGCATACTTTGTTTCCAACGGGTCTACGTCGTTGGACCAGTAATTATTTTAGGTTTTACTTTAACTTTTAGTCACTCTGCAGTGCTTACAAATAAATTAAGCTTATTATATGCTGCCGGCTACATTTCTGCAACTCCGAACACAGGCTGTGAAGTCTCGTCTTTCGTAGGCCTCAATTACAAACTAGACGTACGCGTATATAATTAGGAGGCCTACGAGTTAACACAGACGAAAAAAAAAAAAGATTTCAGAGCCTATGCTCCGAATCAGTTTTAGTCCGATTTTTTCAAATTACTTGTAAGTGAACAATTGTTTGAATTTTAAAAATCTTACCAAAAAGCCACTAAAATAGATCAGCCATACAGGATTGATAAAACTGTTGTTTTTCTCCCGAAGCAGACGATCTTTCCCAGCTGCTCCCGCCATCTTGAAAGATTCTACTGAAATGCAGAGTTACTTCCCGTCATGGATTCTTCAATGTACTTCCATGCACAGGCGCTTGTATCTGGATACGCGTCTCTTCCATGCTTCCTGTAGATTATGTTCTCTCTCTCTCTCTCTCTCTCTCTCTCTCTCTCTCTCTCTCTCTCTCTCTCTCTCTCTCTCTCTCTCTCTCTCTCTCTCTCTCTCTCTCTCTCTCTCTTTCTTCCCCCACCAGTCCACTTCCATGGAATTTTAGGATGGAATTTTATTACGGAGTTCCATAAACCACTGGCGCTTGGACTCGCGAGCCCCGATATCTGTGACGCGTAAACATAGGCGCTCACGTGTCCAGGTACAAGCGCCTATGCCATGGAGGTATCCATGATCTCTCTCTCTCTCTCTCTCTCTCTCTCTCTCTCTCTCTCTCTCTCTCTCTCTCTCTCTCTGTCTCTCTCTCTCTCTCGTAAAAGGTGCAGTTATCTCCCTTAGACTTGAAAACTATATCACCCTTATGTTATGCCTACCCGCCTTTCTTTCAGTAATCTGTCAAACATATTTATGATGACTCATTTTTAATTTGTAATAAATCTACATTCTGTACATTCTGAATTAAAAAAAAAAACAAAAACAAAAAAAACTTTATTCATTCGTATTATAATTTTGTGTGTATTTTGTTTGTTTATTTTTATTTATTTATTTATTTATATTTACCGCAGGAAACACAACAATGATGACCAATTTGTAAAAAAAAAAAATAATAATAAAAATTATTGATTGGGACATTTGTTCATTTATATGTGAATGAACTATCGAAGCTAATAATGAAATGCGGATTTTGTACTTTCTTTAGCGACTATAGGAAATATCAAAATCTGCTTTATTCAGTTCCCACATTGGTATGGGAGCGTACAATGGCTGTATATAGTTATACTGTTAACTTTGACGGGATGGCACCTTCACTGAGTGAGTAGTTCCTTATCTACATGATTAGTTACTTTTCAAGGCACATTTCTGTATGTGATGAACATCAGACAATAAAGTTATATTGTAATGTATTGTATTGTATTGTATCCAGCGTAGGGAATCCCGCTCTCTCTTTCTACAACTGCATGTACGTACAGCGACATTATTTGAAAATATTCCTCAATCATATTCATACAACAAAATTTTAACCTGATGTATGTGGTGAACAATATTAATTGATCTTTATTATCTGGATTTCTTTGTTAAAATAATAGTACCTATCCTTCCTCAAATTGTAAAACAAAACAAAAAATTAAGATTTTTTTAAAAAGTACATTCGACTGTTGCTGTTGTGGCAAAATGTCTGTTAACATCGCTGATAGCGACTGTATTATGAAGACCAGAAAAAGTGTTAAAAGTGTTGTGAATGCAAGTTAGGTACGGACTATATTATGTATTCTAGGGTTTTCCTTTAATTTACTAATCTAATTGATTTAGTTGTTGTTCGGTGTTGTGTTTGGGGGGTAGAATGGAATTTTGTTGGTTGGGGGAGGGAGGGATGGGGGAAACGTCTAATATCACTATGGTGATAAAAATACATTTTGAAGATCTTTAAAAAAAATAAATAAAGTGATTTCTTCCTAGACCATAGTGTTATTATTTTAACTAAACAGGAAGCTTTTTGTTCTCTCTGTCTCTCTCTGTCTCTCTCTCGTTCTGTCTCTGTCTCTGTCTCTCACTGTCTCTGTCTCTCTCTCTGTCTCTCTCTTTCTCTCTCTCTCTTTCTCTCTCTCTCTCTTTCATCTACCTCACTCCCTCTCTACCTCTCTCTCTCTCTCATCCTCCCCTCCTCTCTCTCCCTCCCTCTCTCTTCCCCCCCCCCCCCCCTTCTCTCTCTATCTGCTATAAGAGGATAACAAAGTATTTTTTCACAGATTTTTCCGCTCGTTTCTTTTTTTTGATTAGGTACACGAA
Organism: Oncomelania hupensis; assembly: GCA_036898135.1. Classification (NCBI taxonomy): domain Eukaryota; kingdom Metazoa; phylum Mollusca; class Gastropoda; order Littorinimorpha; family Pomatiopsidae; genus Oncomelania; species Oncomelania hupensis. The sequence goes on along the minus strand of JBAHVR010000235.1, from coordinate 90,850 downwards.
AAACCATGCTTGTTTCAATATAAATCTAATTCCAGGGGAAGCCATACTCCTCATTTGGTTGTGATCTGGACCACACAAACTCACACTGACAATTGCACGCACGCACACAAACACACACACATACACACACACACACACACACACACACACACCTGTCCTAGGATGAAAGGGAATTTACAAACATACTCTATAGGTCTAAATAGCTGGCACACGCACACACGCTAGTATACACATACACAAACCACACATACTGGCACACATAGACATTGATACACATGGACTTACACACACGCACACACACACACACACACACACACTCACACGAATAGCATACGAATGACACTTATTCTGGTACACCAAAATATAATTATATTTGGGTGGTTTAGGAATAAGTTGGAGATACAGTAAGAGGGGGTGGATCTTATTCTCCTCCTTCCCCACCCTCTTTATCCCACACCACCCCAAACTTCTCTGACCCCCCTCCAACATCCCTCACCTGGTTACATGGTGCCGCACTGTACTGCAAGCAGGAAACTTTCGCTGAGAAAGCTTATCAGATTATCATATTTCACTCGGCTTTGATGCCCCAGTCTCCCAATGGTGCAATGCAAAACTGGTTCTGTGATGGTGCTACGTTGTCGCTTGCGCAGGCTGTGTGTGCGTATGTTTTATGTCCGCATTTAATACTAGTGTGAGTGGGGGTGCGCCCGATCAGTAGGCCTATGTTTGCTTTGAGGGTGTGGTAAAGGCTGAATGCATAAACGACGTGGTTTTTAGCCCGATGTGACGTGTTTGTATTGTGGTGTTGTATTTTACTGGCCACTATTTGACCTATATTGTACAGTTCATC
>JBAHVR010000235.1:0-85000 GCA_036898135.1 Oncomelania hupensis | reverse complement strand
GGAAACGCATCCCTGGTCGGAATTTTCCTCAGGAGGAAAACAGCACAGGCCTATATTTTGTCCTCACTCCAAGTGCAGTTTGTGTGTGGGTTGGGGTAACGAGGCGGGGTAGCGGGGTGGGTAGCGTGGGTTGGGCGGTGGGAGACGGATGCATAGGGAGTGTTTGTGACTAAATCAGCAAATGTGCGTCTCTCTCTCTCTCTCTCTCTCTCTCTCTCTCTCTCTCTCTCTCTCTCTCTCTCTCTCTCTCTCTCTCTCTCCCTCTCTCTCCCCTGTCCTTCTATTTCTTCTTCTTCTGATCTAACACACTAAACGTTAGAGAACGAAAACAACCAGTTAAATTTAAATATAGTTTATACTACTACTACCACTACTACTACTACTACTACTACTACTACTACTACTACTAATTATTATTATACTAATACTATACAACTACAACTACAGCTACAACTACTACTACTATTACTACTGCTGCCGCTGCTGCTATTGCTACTTCTACTATTACTACTACTACTACTACTTATACTGCAACTTCTACTACTGCTGCTACTACTCCTACTACTACTACTACTACTACTACTACTACTACTACTAAAGTGCACAGGCCTAAAGGCTGAATCACGTTTCCAAACAACACAGCAAACTCGGTAAAGGTTTGTAGGTAGGTAGGTAGATAAAGGTCCCGCGTCACATGAGCGAATAGGGGACTGGGAAGGGGGAGGGGGGGAATCGGGTTCCTAGTGATGAATCAAAGGTTTGTTTTGATACTTGACCTTTAAGTACTAACAGTCACACTCGCCTACCTACACAAACCTAAGTGGACACAGATGACAATAATCCAGCGCTAAAGTCCTCGGTCATTCAACCTTGTAACGAAGAAGAAAAAAAAAGACAAAACAAAAAGGAAACAAAACACACACAAAAAATAAACCCAAAGGTGAAAGACTGAAAAAGAAAAAAATAAAAAAGTCAGAAAAAAACCCCACCATAAGATTAAAAGAGGATGCCTATCCATATTGTGCATTAGAAGAAGAAGAAGAAGAAGAAGAAGAAGATGTTATCGTGATCAAAGGAAGGTGATCATGATAATGACGAATGAAACGAAGACTTCGATACTGCTGATCATGATAATGATAACGTATCACGTGCATATTGTTCACAAAATAGATGACACTGATTAAACCAAGTACGAAATAATGATGATGGCGCATCATTTGATTTTTAAAAAATCAACAACCGCATAAAACTGGCTTTTAAGACTGCAACTGCGAAAACCTCAGAAAAAAACACAACTACCGCATCTGTTCCATGTGCTGAACGTCGAACCTTATAATCTATATCTGATAATATTTATTATCTCTAGTTTCTTTCAATAGTTTTATTTGGTTAGTAATGTTTAACATCGTCTGTGGGTCATGGTTATTGTACTATGCACGCAATATTATGATCACGCTTGATGCTATATAATAATAATAATAATAATAATAATAATAATAATAATTATTATTATTATTATTATTATTATTATTATTATTATTATTATTATTATTATTATTATTAGAAGAAGAAGAAGAAGAAGAAGAAGAGAAGAAGAAGAAGAAGAAGAAGAAGATATATAATTCCCGCGAGGGGTGACCTTAGGTTTATAGTATATAAACCTAAATTCACCCTTCGATAATATAAACCCAAGTTCACCCCTCGAGGAATCGAACTCGCGACACTCTGCATAGACAATCGGCGACTAATAAACTGTGCCATCAGGGACAAACCATAATTATTTGAACCAATGATCCATTAAGTGGGTGTTTTTTTTGTTTGTTTTTTTTACTGTGAGAATTCACATTTTAAAAGGGGGAAAAGATTTAAAAACAAATATCTATAAATAAGCAACTGATGATCTGGTGACGTCCTTCAGTGCAAGAGACTAGCGAAGCACAGTGCAAGGACGAGGAAGGGAGCCCGAAAAAAATTTTACAACATTCGAGAATTCTTTTGATATTGCGGACAACAGATGACAACTTTGCGAAGCAGCTTGCAAGACGACCTTGTTACGGGACAGGATAGGATAGGATACAACTTATAAATAAACATAACGTATTTATTATCGACCGAAGAAGATGGAAGAAGAGATAGACAGAGACGACGATAGATAGAATCATCCTACACAAAATACCCTTTTCTTTCATATATATAGATAGATAGATAATAGATAGATATATAATATATATATAGATAGATAGATAGATAGATAGATAGATAGATAGATTAGAATATTAGATAGATAGATATATAGATAGAGATATAGATAGATAGATAGATAAGATAGATAGATGATAGATAGATAGATAGATAGATAGAGATAGATAGATAGATAGATAGAAGATAGATAGATAGATAGATAAGATAGATAGATCCTCTCCCCGGTCTAGTTCTTCTACCAGTTAGGTACTGTGCCTTGCAGGATGGTTTGCAAGGCCGATGACCTGTGACATGGCCATACATCGGAGTTTCCGTTTCTTCACCACTGTGAGCAGGTCATCGTGTTGTCCATTGGCTTGCGTGATGGTATGGTCTGTCGGACTTCGTCGTTGGTGATGTGCTGGGTATAGGAAATGCCCAGAAGTCTTCTGTAGCACCTCATCTTTATGCTTTGTATTCTTCCTTGTAGATCTGCTGTGAGGGTCCATGTTTCGCAAGCATATAGAAAGATGGAGATGACAAGGGAGCGCAGCAGTCTTACCAGCGCATATATCTAACAAGATAGATAGATAGAAATATAGACAGACAGAGAGACAAACGGATAGATAGATAGATAGATAGATAGATAGATAGATAGATAGATAGATAGATAGATAGATAGATAGATAGATAGATAGATAGATAGATAGATAGATAGATAGATAGATAGATAGATAGATAGATAGATAGATAGATAGATAGATAGATAGCTAGATAGATAGCTAGATAGATAGATAGATAGATAGATAGATAGATAGATAGATAGATAGATAGATAGATAGATAGATAGATAGATATATAGATAGATAGATAGATAGATAGATTTATCGCAAGCTGGTGCAGCATGGAGTCTGCCGCTTTACAATTGGACATCAACATCATCATCATCATCGTCATCAAGCCATGTAAAATAGCGCATAATTATATCTAACAGCAAGGAAGTGTATGTACGAGCGCGCGCGCCGGTGCGTGTGTATGTGTGTGTGTGTGTGGGTGGGGGTGGGGGTGGGTGGGTGTGTGGGTGTGTGGGTGTGTGTGGGGGGTGTTAGTCTATACGTTATACTTTATATAAGCCCAATATTAATCTTGCTGTCACTTGTGTTTGTTTTGCACGCCTTTAAGCGCGATGTCACGCGTGTGTTCTAGTTGTTTTTGAAATACGTTTAAAAACACGGGCGCTTGTGTCTGGATACACGAGCGCCTATGCCTGTGACGCGTCTCCCTCTGGGTATCTGTTATAGGCACGCGTTTCCAGATACAAGCGCCTGTGATTCAGAACATCGTAATGACAATGATTAGGTCATTCTGTGTTCCTTAGACAGGGCAATAAAGTTAATAAAAGTAGGATCACATTTCCCGCATCGCTGTTTTAGCTTAGTAAGTTAAGCGTTTATACGTTTGGACCAATAAAATGTTATAGACATCAGAACCTTTAGAGAATCAAATCTTCTTTAGAATCAAATCACCCCTCAGATGGTGCGCCAGTTAAACTGATTCTGAACTAATTTTGTGAAAGCAATGTCATTAATTGACTGTCAAAGTATCATTAATTTACTTTGTATTTTCAATCATAGTTATTGCAGAATTTGATCTTTTTATTTAATTAGGACAATAAGAATATAAATAAAACTAAAATAAACTACTAAAACTACTAATAATAATAATAATAATAATAATAATAATAATAATAATAATAATTAATATCACTAGCTTAGCAATATACCGCGTCCAATGCTTTCCCTTAGAGCAAAATAAAAAGCAATAATTCAGTAAACACCAAGATCACACTGTAAACGTAACAGTAAACGTATAACATAAACAAATTATTAATAATGGTTGGACACAATTTATTTATTCAATATAAACAACGCGCAGAAAGACATTTTGGTTGAATGAAGCACACGCAAGTACCGCATGGACGCACGTTCATGCAAGCACACACACACCGACACTGGCATCCGAACCCCAAACCCCACTCCTTCCCCACCCAACCCTCTAAACCCATGAATTGTAAAACTGCACGCTCGGACAGTATGTCCCCCTAGGTAAAGTTAAAAAAAGGTAAAGGTAGTCCCATAGCCTGTGGCCATAAGGGAGCGTGATGTTGGAGATCACACTTATCTTGGGCCAGCGTAATGAGGGCGATGCCCATCTCTCTCCCTCGTTGCTTTACCTTCCCCACCCTTAAGAGAGTAGGTAAGCCTACTCAGTCACAGTTGAGTCAACTGGGGGCGTTGTTATTTGTCGCTTTACGTTTTGCGGTCACCCATCCAAGTGCTAACCGCACTGGACGAGGCTTAACTTGCGACACAGTAGCGAGTGCTCCAACCACTGCGCTATCCGACACCCCCTAGGTATAAAGAATTGAAATTAATATATTTATTTTTGTGGAAGAGTACGTCTGGTTTGGAGGATGGGCGTGTTAAAAGGGGTGTAGTGGTGTAAACGAGTCTGATCATAATTTACAATCACTTTCCACTTTACCCTAATGAAAGATAAAAACCCAATCACAATACTTTAGGTCAGTTGGGTGCGAAGCTCTTTATTATTAGTTGGTCAGTTTCACTTTTCAATTGTCATTCATATATTCTTCAAAGAAATTATTATTATTAGCCTCATACGGTACAAAAATGCGTGATTCTCGTGCAAACGTTTTGAGTACTGCGGTCCAAATGTAATCAAATACTCAAAAGACATTGAACAGGAAGTACTGACTTTGTGTATTTCTTATTTTATAGCGCAGTTTCTAATATACAAAAGCTGCTAATTGCGCTAGCCGCTGGTATGGAAAAATGCACCGCTGAAGTCGGTTAGAATCAGTACAAGATACCGCTTCTCCAAAATTGTGCGTAATATTGCGCCAAGGACTACTGCGCTAGTCTGAAGTGTTAAAATTCGAGGATGAAGATGATGTTGCACACTTCTGTAGCGCTGCTTTCTCTTATGTTAAAAGGACTGAACGATATTTGTGTGTGGGAGAATTTTCTAAAGAAACATGTAGCGAATTGATTTTTACGACAGTTGAGAAAACTCGGTCGGACGCTTTGACTAGCGGTCATTAATTTACAGTTAAAACATGGACCAAAAACAGGTTAGCGGTTACATCTCCGATTGCCTAAGTCTAAACGTAGAAAGAAAAAATTCAGGTAAGGGTGTGTTGCGTTCTCTCTCTCTTTTCTCTCTCTCTCCCTCTCTTTCTCTCTCTCTCTCTCTCTCTCTTTCTCTCTCTCTCTCTCTCTCTCTCTCTCTCTCTCTCTCTCTCTCTCTTCTGTAAACTCTTTTTAAATGTTCCTTTAAAACCACCAAATAAAATGGTTTAGGGAGAATTAGGCAGGTATCCTTTTGTACATCAATACATTCATACGCTGCTTTAAATACTGGTTTAGGCTGTTGCATGCAGTTAGATTATAGTAGACTTCCATGGCAATCCTATAATAGGCTTCTCAATATAGGTGTCAACGAAAAGAAATTTAGGGTGTCTTGCATACATGAAATTCTAAGTCCTGTCCCGTAACCCGAAGGTCGTAGGGGCACCACAGATGATCGTTTAACCAGCATACTCCATCTTTCTCTGTCCTCAGCAGCCCTGATGGCTTCGCTCAGTGTCAAACCAGTCCATTCTCGAATGTTGTCCTCACACCTCTTTTTCGGTCTCCCTCTTCTTCTACCTCCTTGCACTGTGCCTTGCAGAATAGTCTTTGCAAGGCCTGATGATCTGGTGACGTGGCCATACCATCGGAGTTTCCGTTTCTTCACCACTGTTAGCAGGTCATCGTGTTGTCCAATGGCTTGTGTGATTCGATGTCAGTCGATTAAAAAAAAAATGTTTAAATCAAGGTGTGGGCAATGTATTAATGTTTATTATGGCATTCAGACAGATATTTGTAGACATTTATTAACTGACAACTTAATGTTTATTTATTTAATATCTAATCAAATAATTAGTTAATAGTTTACTTGTTTCTTTTCAGTCTTATAAATGTACTTTAACAAAATAATTTCATGTTTAAGCCTTTTAAGGCTAAGATAAGGTCCTTCCTTCTGGGCATTTCCTATACCCAGCACATCACCAACGATGAAGTCCGACAGACCATCACGCAAGCCATTGGACAACACGATGACCTGCTCACAGTTGTGAAAAAACGGAAACTCCGATGGTATGGCCACGTCACCAGATCATCAGGTCTTGCAAAGACCATCCTGCAAGGCACAGAGCAAGGAGGTAGAAGAAGAGGGAGACCGAAGAAGAGGTGGGAGGACAACATTCGAGAATGGACTGGTTTGACACTGAGCGAAACAATCAGGGTTGCTGAGGACAGGGAAAGGTGGAGTACGCTGGTTAAACGATCATCTGTGGTGCCCCTACGGCCTCCGAGTTACGGGATAGGATAGGATAGGATAGGATAGGAAGGTCCTTCAGTACTATCACAGTGCTTTTATTACAGCTATGTGAGTTCATGATTAGGAGATGGCTTGCTATAGCATGGAAGAACCGCGCTATACGATTAGTGTTCAATATCAACATCACTTTAATTCATATTGCTGTAGATACTTTGATGTTTCGGTTTGTTATTCTAAAATACAAAGTGTTAATGTAATGCGTCTACTTGTTGTACTTACTCATGTGTGTGAAGGGGAGGGAAGGGTACAGGAGGTGTATGTGTGTGTATGTGGGTGTGTGTGTGTGCGTGTGTGTGTGTGTGTCCGTGTGTGTGTCCGTGTGCATGCGTGCGTGTTTCTCTGTGTGTGTACGTGCGCAGGCGGTTGTGGGGGTAGATGGATTTATGACAGCCTTTTTATCGGCCAGCTGTCTAAATATATGACAATCAATACTAAAAGTAAGAATAATATAGTAATAAAGTATTTCATTTTGAGGGGCTATTTGACCTAACAAACATATAAATTATTAAGTGTGTGTTCAGCGAGAGTGAAAGACAGAGATAGACAGAGATTGCATTATTGCATCATACCTGCATTTAGGCCTAAATGCGTATGTAGTTGGCCTATGCCTTATCTGTAAAGGGAACCTGCTGCACCTAACATACATGTGCAACTGCGTTGTTCTTATCGACTTAAGCATGTCACCACAGTCGTAAAATGCACACCAGTATCAGTAACTGCTGGAGGTATGTGCCAGTCCTTATATGAAGTCATCCTTGCTGGGGAATCACTGACAATCAGAATAGGACATCATTCGGTTAACTGAAATGCTTGCGTTCAGAGCTCATAATACCTCATAAAGAGATCGTAATACGCCTGAAGGGGTCATGTTACTCACGAAGGGGTCATGTTATTTCTGAAATGGGTCGTGTTACGAAAGAGAGGATCAGGTCGTTCATGACAGTCACATTCCCGCACACAAATTGCAAAATGATTCCCTCGTCAGCAACGTGATTTGTATTTTATCCACCGTTTTTTGATCCAAACAACACAATCTGTACGTCACTCACTGGAAAAGTGCGTAATCATCCAAGAAATTTGAACGTCATTATATATTATTTTGCGTCAGGTTATAAATGATTGTGCGTCATGGACAATTCCGGAGAGCTGTTAAAATTCTTTAGAACCTATCGCTAGCAACGCCACAAAGGGTCACTTATAATATTTTGAAGCTAGCGAGCAATAATTATGTATGTGGAATTGACCTTGTGGTGAAGGTCACAGTTCCGCACACGCATGGGTAGGTTTATTTTCTCCGATTTTCTCACAGGCGACAATGGAGTCTTTTTAATGAGTTAGTAGACTGCAGCATACTGACTCAAACACTCTCCTGCATATCCAAAGTCGAACTGAACCCTGATTTATTGGGGCACGCGACTGCCCTGGTAGTTAATCCGCACCCAACTTAACCTAGGATTCTTAACAGTATCATTATGCTGTAAATGGCTGTAGATATCATCCACAAATAGGAAAAAAATGTTAGTGTTTTGATAGATCGCCTATTGGAAAATTGTTATTAGTTATATTTAATTATTTACTGTTAGATGCGTGCGTAAGTGTGAGCAATTGCGGAGGTGTATGCCTTAGTGTCTGCGTTAGTGTCTGAAATCTCCGTTGTGCGACTAGACGTTACATGAAATAGGCCTACTGACTGTTTGACTGAACTGAACTGGCTGTAGTTGTTGTTTGGCTGTTGGCTTATCGGACGTGTGGTCTGAAAAGAAAGCTTGTCCATTTATACATTCACATGAGATCATGTTTGGAATTTGTATGGTATGGGTGCGCCACCCCCCTTTTCAGTTAACTTAAACAGGTCATAAAAACAGCCACTGTGTAGTTTTATATCCTGTCAACCTGCTTTTTGAACCTCACGCCTCTTATCTCTGTTAGTTGTTCTTGTTATTATTGTTATTGTTGTTGTTGTTGTTGTTGGTGGTGGTGGTGGTGGTGGTGGTGGTTGGGTGGTTGGTTGTAGGTTGTGTTGGTGGATGAGATAGTTGTTCTTCTATTCCTACTACTGCTACTGCTGCTGCTTCTGCTGCTATTACTACTGCTGCTACTACTTCTACTACTGCTGTTGCTGTTCCTACTACTACTGCTATTACTACTACTACTTTCTTGTCATTTTTTCTTCTTCTATATATTCTCGTTTGTTTTTGTTTGTTTGTTAATTCTTCTATTTTCATTCCTTTTCTTCCTCTTTCCTCTTACTCGTTCATTCCTTCTGTGTTTTACTTAAAACCCTCCCCACTGGGATAGCGCAGTGGTTGGAGCACTCGCTACTGTGTCGCAAGTTAAGCACCGTCCAGTGCGGTTAGCACTTGGATGGGTGACCACAAAACGTGAAGCGACAAATAACAACGCCCCCAGTTGACTCAACTGTAACTGAGTACCTACTCTCTTAAGGGTGGGGAAGGTAAAGCAGCGAGGGAGAGAGATGGGCATCACCCACATTATGCTGGCCCAAGATAAGTGTAATCTCCAACATCACGCTCCTCTACGGCCACAAGGCTATGGGACGACCTTTACCTTTTACCTTACCTCCCCACTCCCCCTTACAATCGCCACCCCTCATATTGTGCAAGTCGTTTCTCGTTGTGCAGTCAAAGTCGGTGCCCTCTGCAAATCCGTGTTATAATTGACAGGATGTATCAACTGCTTTGCCGCAAAAAATAAACATGACGTTGTTCGTTATCTGCCCAGATAGAAGTAGGCCTACCACAGTTATAGGTAAGGAGGTAACCGTACGAGACGAGAGAGGGAAGTGGTGAATGAGATGGAGTGGGAAAGGAGAGAGAGTTGAGATGAGATAGGATAAGAGAAGATAACAATTTTATTTTGCTGTGTGCGCTTTTGTACATCTTGCCCTTGGGGCTTATTATAACAATAACTATTAATGTTATAACATTAACATCATGAAACAATAACAAATAAACAAAATCATTTTCAAAAAATTAGTTTTCAAAAATACTACATGAGAGAGAGAGAGGGGTAGGGAGAGAGAACAGGAGTGGGGGGGGGGGGGGTAATAACTTTTTTTCTAGTACTTGTTTAGCCATTTTGTCGCAAAATAAAGCATATGTAGGGCATTTGTTATGTGATTTACTAGGTAGGTATCTGGTAAAGGTACGATACAAGAGAGGTAGGGGGAATGAGAGAGAAAGCGAGAGGCAGACAGACAGACAGACAGACAGGCAGGCAGAGAGACAGAGATGCTGTGATGAATTTGTTTTCAGCTTTCTTCTACTTTGGGGAATTGATAAATTAACTCCCACGTTCCAACACCCCAACTATCGGTCAGTTTGTTTTCAAATGTGTAAGTCATAGATATACATGACAGTCCATGATCCGCACAGTTAGTCATGAATCAGTCAACTCTGTCAACAAATCCCTCACTTATACCTCATCTTCTTATTGTTAGTGACTGTTGTGTGAAAAGTGTGAGGCCTGTCGAGGTCGATAGCCCCTTTTGCACACCCAAACATGCAGTCTCCGCTCCACCTCGCTCTCTCTCTCACTCACTCTCTCTCTCTCTCACACACACGCACGCACACACACATTACCATTATCCCTCCACGCCCCTCCACACCCTTTTCTCCATCATAGTATAACTCGCATAGACATACGTCGTTCGAACTCCCTTACACTCTCTCTCTCTCCTCTAATCTCCTAAATCTCTCTCTCTCTCTCTCTCTCACTCTCTCTCTCTCTCTCTCACTCTCTCCTCTCTATCCTAACTCTCCCACCCATCAACGCACCCCGGCTCTTCCTTATTTTCCTCATCTGCGTTGTCCATAAGGGGGTTTCACATATCCTCCTGCCCTCTCTCCCTTTCTTCATCCACACTCCTCCCACCCATTCTCTCCCCCCGCACCCCCTCCCCTTTCTCTCTTCCTTCCCCTCCCCCCTCCCCTCTCTCCACTCCCCACTCTCTCTTCCCTCCCCCTCTCTCTCACCTCACGTCCCTCTATCCACCTCTCATTATCCCCACGCCTTTGACCACCCATTTAGCCACAGCACATCACACCTCTAGCCTTCCTGAGTACACGAACTATTGCAACCACTTGTTCTCTTACCACAACATCCACACCCCTCCAAATTCACGTATTACACAACATTAAAATATAAAAATGGAACACGCCCAACTACTTCCTAGTAATATTATGAAAGTTATAAATATCAAGACTGAAACACGAACTATTACTATACCAATTACAGATTACATATAATTTTAAATTAAAAGATTATATAGCAAATGAACTAAAGAAATACAAATTTAGTTACAAAAACGATCACAGTATAATCAAGTACAGATATAAGTCTGTACATATTTAAGTATAATATTTACTACAAGATTCATTTATTCGAAGAAACAGCTCAAAAAAGTACAGGGTAGTCATACAGATGATACTAACACTTTATTCAATTCATTTATACGTTCTTATATAGCCCGAAGCCGAGCACTGCCTGGCCGATACAGGATCTAACTCAAGCCGCCCGAGGCGCCAACTTGCAGCCTTTGGGCGCACCGTAATAACGTTCCAGACAACTGAGCACAATCCTGGGCAGCCAGGGATGGGGGAGAAGGACTTAGGAGCATGCTGGGTGTGTTCTTGTCACCGGCACTCATCCGTCTAGGACATGAGCGTCAGGATCTTTAAAGTCCGTTATGATGGAATGTATGCGACACAGACTAGACCTCGGTTTATACTCTCATCCGAAGGAGTAGGAAACGGGAGTAAAGTGTCTTTCCCAAGGACACAACACAATGCCCCGGCCTGGGCTCGAACCCGGGACCTTCAGATCCGCAAGCCAAAGCTCTATCATTAGGCCACCGTGCCTCCATATTATATTATCACATCAGTGTTGGAAAATAACAGGACTCGTGGAATACGCCTCATATCTGACTAAATAAATAGTTGTATTCTGAACTTCAATCGTGACATCAAATATACGACGACGAAGAAGAGTACCCGTTTTATTACACAAATTGCATGACAGAAGAAGAATCAGATTTAACAGCTAGAATGACCGAATAGAAGGACCTAAAGCAATAATCTTGTATTGTATTGTATTGTATTGACCGAATAGAACTGTCTCACAGGCCTGCCTATTCAGTCACTCGGGCGAACTGTCCTTCACCTTTTATGGTTCACAAGCCATAAACTCAGTGGATGCGCGTTTTCGCAAAATCTGTCCTTGTTTGGTTTTTTTCCCTACGGTAGTAGTGTGGCAAAACAGTGCTAATGCCTGTATCCTGTGGAATCGTCTTTTTTAATTATTGGGGTAATATATACCACTAATACCCACGTTAGTATATCATGCTCAATGCGATGTGCGTTCTTGTTTAATTTTAGACTTATACTTTGATCTTGATTGTGCACTAAGACACATTTATGCTGGCAGTGATCCAACTATTACCTATGACCAGCGTTGCAAACAATGATATAGAATCAAAGACTTTGAGTGTCACGATACGATCTTTGATTTATTGATCACATTTCTTAATTTCTTGGCGTTCAAGTGAACATTCGTACAGAACAGTCAGCTCTTTGATCACGCATTTTGTTATAAAAATGTTTATGCCCTTAATTTAATACATTCCTTTTTATTTTTTGCATGCAGTGTTGAGGAATCGATATTGCAGTTTTGCGAAAACGTGACACTTATCAATAAAAATAATTATCTATTATGAAATGATTGAATGAAGCAAACGTCTTTTTTTTTTTAAATGTCATTTTGATTTATTGTTGAGTCATCAGTCTCAGCGTACTTGTTACAACTTGTCGTATAACAGTCATTGTTGTTGTGTTTGTAACAGCAAAGAGCCCCCTGTGGGGGTGCCGGGGGTTTCTGTATAAATAGTATTCCCACTTTCTGGAAATTTAGCGCTTTAAATTCCTATTGTCGTTGTCTTTCTCATCTGTTCTTTTTCATTCTTACTCTGTTCTGTCAATCTACTATACTATCTTCTTCTTCGCTAGACCAGTCAACCTACCTTTTTTCTTGAAAACTCTTCCGGGACAAAACTCTTCATTTGTGTGTGAGGTCTGTTGTGTCAGCTTGGGAATATTGGACGCTTTCTGCCAAATGGTCACTAGGGTTTCCTATGATATTATTGTTTAGCAATGTGGGCATTTTATATGTATGTGTTTTGTTGATATTTAATAATGATGTTTGTATTTTATTTTGTGTTTGTAAACGGGAGTTCGATAAATTAGAGTATAGTCTCAGCGTACGCAGCGTGGGATGCCTGTATTGTACAGTGACCTGCTGTTGGAGTGCCTTCAGTGTTACCACTGGGGTTGTTTCAGCAGATCTTTTATACGGATCAGGGGTGAGCCCTCTTTCAGCCAAGTTGTGGTCTTGATTTTGTGGTCCTGATTCGGCTCTTTACAATCCGCTGGACCCTGTAAGCAATGAATAACTAACTAACTAACAGCAAAGAATAATTCAGTTAACAGAAACTTTCTTTGGTAGCACTGGTGGTGGGGATGGCGGCGATGGTGATTTTGGTGGGGGTGATGATGGGTCCTGTGTTTGTAGTAGGGTCAGAAAAAGTAATAACAGTAATAAAAAATATATTTGTTGTAGACGATAGTACTGACGACAGATTTTAGTTAACGATCACCCAAATATGTTACTTGTGTCCGAGAAAGCACAGCAGCCACCACGCCTGCAGATCGACTCGAACCTTGGTCATTAAAACGGCAGCCAAATAGTCGATCTGAAAGCCCTCGCTTATTATCTTGACGGTGATGCTTATGATTGATAACGGCGTTGTTGTTGCTGCTGCTGCTCACGACGGTGATGACGTTATTATGATGATCTTTTACCTGATGATAATGATTGCGAGAGTGGCATTGTTATTGTAGCTGCTGTTCCTGATGTTGACGACAATGAATATGGTGACGGCCACGATGACGACAAATGTAATGATAATGATGATGTTTGTGTACGACTACAAACTAGCTCGTTGCGACATTGTCAATTAAGTTAGTGTATGTAACATCAACTATAAGTGAAGCCAGCGGATGCAAGATCAACTGTCAATGAAGTCATATACATGTAACATCAACTGTCAATGAAGTCAGTGTATGTAGTAACATCAACTGGGTCAGCAGTTAGTTAGTACTAATAAAATACACCACTCCACGGAAGTATAGAACTGGATTATTAACTCCAAGTTAGAGGGTCCCATCGTCGGTGGCTATATTTGTGTTTTGTATTTTTGCTAAGTTTTAGTTCAAAGCCCCTTTAAAGACCCACAACTCTTTGCCTCTAGTTTTGACTTTCGCGTTTCCGGTAAGCGACATTGTCATTTTCTGCGATGGTTTAAAACAGCTGACTGCTTGCATTAATTATGCGTAAGATACGCTAAAAACTGTCATTGTTCCAATGGCAATTAAAAAAAACAAACTTTTACGGGCTCCATGCATATAGCGTTACTACGGCAGGTACTTTGACGCTTTTTGTGACGTTTGATTATTTTTGAAGGCATTAGTTCTTTGCTTTCACTCTACCCCTTCGTCTTGCTGCGCTGAAGAGTTAGCACGTAAAATATCGCTGGAGCAGAATGTCAGCTACGAGTGCAGTATATCAAGGTCCGTGATTAAACGGTATCCAGCAGTGCAGTGTGTTTGTGTGTTTGTACTTAATAGTAAATGTTATTACCTTTTTGGCTTCAATGTACTTAGCGAATGGACAGAGTTTATTATAATTGTAAAATTATTCATATATTCAGCTGGTGGTGGGAAGGTGTGGGTGGTAGATGTGTGAGAGACGAAGAAAGAGAAGAGGAATCGAGAGAGAGAGAGAGAGAGAGAGAGAGAGAGAGAGAGAGGTAGGTTGTGGTCGTGGTGGTAGGGATGGGAGAAGCAGGAGGAGGTAAGAAGATGGGGATAAAATCAAGTAGGGTAAGATTTCTCGGGTGCCACATAGGTGAATCGAGTTCGAGTCTAGCAAAAAAGTGTCTCCGTAACCATTCGGTCGTTGAAGAAGGAAGCCTCTAGGACCTATCTTTCCTCAAGGCCAGTTAAATGAGGGCGGTGCCTATATATCTCGTCTTCTTTGCTGATTTACCTTCTCCTGTTCTAAACAGATCCAAGCATACATTTAGGCCTACACATGTTGGTACCGGTGTGGGTCATGCGCTTGTTTAAATCATTTTGTGTCATTTGAAGGTTGAAGTCCAAGCATGATGACCCATCCACACAAAACATTGCTAGCGTGTGCCAAAGCCACAACTACCCTATTGTGTCAACTTGCGTCCAGCGAGCCGCGGAAAATTCCTACCAGTATCGCATGACTGTTTCCAGTGACGGTGGTTGGTTTCCACTTTGCTTTGCCTTCTTAATTTATTGAAGATTTCGGTCATTCTTTCAGGACATTATCTCTGTTGCATAATAAGTGTATGTTTGTTTTAGGACACAGTGCACGACATTCTCAAAATAAACACTGACGGCTCTACATTGTTTTCGAAGATAAGCAACCCAGATTGTCACCTCTTGGCAGCTGACATACATTATATGTAGGCTTACTAGTGTGCAGTAATAGGTAATGAAAGCTATTGTTCCTACTTGTTTACTAAATGATGTCATAGAATTTCCAAGTATCACAGCTGATCATGACCGTCAATTAACAGCGTCTCGTTGACAGCGCTAAATGTTGCAGCAGGTCACGCTACCGGATTCTTCTGTAATGACCATTACTTCTGACATTAGTCACTTTTACACCTTGTTTACACCGTGTCTCTTTTCTGCGGTAAGGAATATCGTGATTGAGGGGAGGGTGAGAGAGAGAGGGTGGAAAGAGGGAGGTGGGAGCTGGGGAGAGGAGGGTGTAGGAGAGGGAGGGGAGTATGATAGCTCCGGGCTTAGTTGATGTTAATAATGTTGATAATGATGATGATGGTGATCATGATGATGATGATGGTGATCATGATGATAACGATGATGATGATGATGATGACGAGAAGGAGAATGAGATGCAAAACGAGTAGACAATAACAGAACCATTATTGTGAGTTGCATGCTTGCTGAAATCATCTTCAAATCACTCCCATTACACAAAAGAACACCACAATTGCACGCAGCAGAAAACTCGCACCAGTCCAATTGCAATTTATTGAACTGTGCAGACAGTAATGAACAAAATGCTTACGGTGACAAGTGTAAACTGAAAGATGGTTTTAATCAGGCACCATTGATAGTGATGTGCTTAGAAAGTCTAAAGACGTCTTATTTCCAGTATATATTGCATACTCAAGGGCTCTGTAATTTGGTTTTCTTGTCGGCCTATATCGGATGTACCTTTCTGTCTCTCCTTCTGTGTAATGACGTGGGGTATTACTATTGTATAAAGCTAGATTCAAAGTTGTTTTTGAGGTGGAATAATACTATTGTATAGAGCTTAGTTTCAAAGTTGTTTGTGAAGTGGGATAGGACTATTGTATAGAGCTGGATTCAAAGTTGTTTTGAGGTGGAATATTACTACTGTATACAGCTAGATTCAAAGTTGTTTTGAGGTGGAATATTAAAGAGCATATTGCTTTGTAGTATGCAAATTAGTCTACGTCACAATACACGTAGCTACTTACATCTGTACCTACTGTTGTTAACTATAGCTGTCCCCGTCTGTCTATCTGTCACTGTCGTTCTGTATCTGTCTTTCTTTCTGTGTCTGTCTGTCTTTCTGTGTCTATGTCTCTCTCTTTCTTCTCCCTCCCTGAATTAATGAATATGTGTATTATATTGTTTGTGTGTGTGTGTCTGTGTGTGTGTGTGAGAGAGAGAGAGAGAGAGAGAGAGATTAAATCAGACAGAAATATATATATATATATATATATATATTATATATATATATATATATATATATTATATATATATATATATATATATATATATATATAATATATATATATGTATATTATATATATATATTATTAGAGGAGAATGTGTGTTTAAGTGTGGGTGTGTGAGTGTAGTGATTGAGAGTGAGAGAGAGAGAGAGTGTGTGTGTGTGTGTGTGTGTGTGTGTGTGTGTGTGTGAGTGACAACACTTGCACAGTGTTACGACATCATGAACACATAACATGTCTGTTATACGTCAGAACATTAAAGTTAGGGTTAGGGGGCTTTATATTTAGGGACGCCACAAAATAGGGACGAACAAATATAATATTCAACACCGTATGTGCGTTTCGGGAAAGTAATGTAATTCTGTGTAACCTGTGTGTGTGTGTGTGTGTGTGTGTGTGTGAGTGTGTGTGTGTGTGTAAATTCGTCATTTTTGTTGGTGTTTTGTATTCGTCATTTTTATAAAGGTATCTTGACAAATCCCAAATAAAAATACGTTACATTTCTTATAAAGTTTTCTCAAATGAAATTAAATTAAGCTGTTTCCAAATGGAATCTTATTAACATCATGGAGTAAGTTTCTAAAAATCATAACAAAAAACCCAAAAAACAAAGAATATATGTTATTGTTTTACTAAAATATAACTTATAATTAACCGTTTTTTAATGTTTAATGTAGCTAAATGTAGAGCTTTTAATCATTGAAGAAATGGGTTTTTAAGAAGGCTGTGATGAGTTAACGCGGCTTGAGAAATGATGGAAAAATCTTGCCTTCAATTGGCTGAGATGGTTTTAGTAGGCCTAAGTACACAATATTGTGGAGCAATGTTGACGCATTATAGACGTTATCATTTTATGATCTCACTGAAACTTTTCCAGAGGTTAAAAGAAATCGTGACCTCCACGTCAACACTTTCTCGAGTATGAATGAGAATTAACGAAACGAAAACTTCCAACAAACAAAACAAACACATATATATAATAACAGGTCATGACCATTTTTACTATAACTATAGAAAAAAAAGCCCGCAGTTACTTAAAAAAAAAATGAAGTTTCATACAATACTAAACT
Source organism: Oncomelania hupensis (assembly GCA_036898135.1). Classification (NCBI taxonomy): domain Eukaryota; kingdom Metazoa; phylum Mollusca; class Gastropoda; order Littorinimorpha; family Pomatiopsidae; genus Oncomelania; species Oncomelania hupensis. The sequence continues at coordinate 67,390 of JBAHVR010000235.1, read as the reverse complement.
GCCTCATAATTTGGGTATACTTGTTTCTTACGCTTATTAAATAAACTAAACACAATATACATTTAATAGAAAGGGTAGCTTTCTCTCTTTCTCCCTCTCTTTCCTTTTTTATCTCTCCCTCTCCATTCTGTCTTTCTTTTTGTCTGTGTGTAAATGTGCGTTGATGTGTGCCCGCGTGGGCATAGGCGGCGGTGAGGGAGTTAGTGGGAAGGGGATGGGAGGGGGGGGGGATAAAGGACAAAACTATTATAATATTTTCTTGAATGCCGACGGTAATTCAGCTAGTTATCCTGATTTATCTTGTTGATCACCCAGAAAACAAAACTGTATTATGTGAAATCTGAAGAATGTGTTTGGTTGTTTTATTCCAGCTTTGTCCTCCAGGAAGGATGGGGGTTGGAGGGGTGGTGGATTTAAACTAATCAATTAGCGGCCTATAGCAGGCTACTAAGGGTTTTCCTGTTTAAAATGTCTGTTTGTCCAATCTTCTTCATCTTCGTGAGGGTGCCGGAGTGTCTCCACGTTCTGGAAATTTAGTGCTTTAAATTCCGACTGTCGCTGTCTTTTTCCTTTGTTCTTTGTAATTCTTACTCTGTTCTATCAATCTACTATAAATCTTTTTCGCTAGACCAGTCACCTACTTTTTTTTTCTTGAAAACTCTTCCAAAACTTCTCATTTGTGTATGAGGTCTGTTGAGTCAGCTTGGGAATATTGGACGCTTTCTGCCAAATGGTCACTAGGGCTTCCTATGATATTATTTAGCAGTGCAGGCATTTTATATGTATGTGTTTTGTTGATATTTTATATTGATGTTTATATTCTATTTTATTTTTGTAAACGGGGGTTCGATAAATTATAGCATAGCCTCAGCGGCCCCTGCATGGGATGTCTTTATTATAAAGTGATCGGTTGGTGGAATGCCTTCAGTGTTACCACTAGGGTTGTTTTAGCAGAGTTACCTTATATGGATCAGTCCTCTCTCAACCAAGTTGTGGTCTTGATTTTGTGGTCCTGATTCGTCTCTTTGCAGTCCGCTGGACCCTGTAAACAATTAACAACTAACTAACTAACTTTCTTCTTCTTCTTCTTCTTCTTCTTTTTCTTCTTCTTCTTCTTCTTCTTCTTCTTCTTCTTCTTCTTCTTCTTCTTCTTCTTCTTCTTCTTGATTTTGGTCCCTAATCCTCTTTCCCTGGGATGGTTATCCCCGATTGCCATATCTCTAATAGTGGATGTGGACGTTAAAAATCAATGTTCATTCTTATTCTTCCTTCCTCATTTTTCCTTCTTTCATTTGCTCTTCTTCTTCTTCTTCTTCTTCTTCTTCTTCTTCTTCTTCTTCTTCTTCTTCTTCTTCTTCTTCTTCTTCTTCTTCTTCTTCTTCTTCTCTCTTCATCTCTACCTCCCTCCCACTTTCCTCCCTCCCATGTCTTTCTTTCTCTTTCCCTCTCCAAACCACCATCCAGTAACCAGTAACATGAAAACCTTGCGACGGCACACATTGAAGCATCACCAACAAGTAAGTTAATGAACCAAATCTGGGTTAATCTGATGAATAAACAACAATAAAACAATTAATTCGACTCCAAGAGGGAGATCGGGCAGCACGCTTTCAGCAGGCCTCAATAGGCACAACATTTACAATAGCAGTGGCAGCACGCAATATATTTCATGCACGTTCATGATATTTCACAAATAAGAAGTGTTACTGATTTGTCACACCTGTATTATCACCTGTGGGTCGGATTGACTCATCTGTAGTATTCACCTATCAGTCGCGGTTTTTCAAACTGTATCGTCACCTGCGAGTCCGTTTGACTCACTTATAGTATCACCTCAAGTCGTGACTTTCTGAACAGTGGACGGCGTTAAGACTGACCTTTTTTGGAAGGGTGTTTTGAAAATTAGATAAACGAGTTCACACATGAATTGACAAGTGTTATCAGTTTAAAGTCACTGAAGACATAAATTGATCGGCTGGTGGAATGCCTTCAGTGTTACCACTAGGGTTGCTTTAGCATAGTTATGACAAGGCTACCAGTGCAGTCCTCCATAACAGCGTCATCGGGAACTGGTTCAGAACAACAATCGGTGTGCGTCAAGGATGCCTACTCTCTCCAACACTCTTCAACATCTTCCTACAGCGCATCATGTCAGATGCCCTTGCAGATCACGAAGGCACAGTCAGCATTGGGGGTAGAGCAATCTCCAATCTTCGTTTTGCGGATGACATTGATGGATTGACTGGAGAGGAACAAGAACTTGAACAGCTGGTACAGAGGCTTGACACCACCTCCAGAGATTATGGAATGGAAATAAGTGCAGAGAAGACCAACATGATGACCAACAACACCAATGACATCAACACGGACATCAAAGTCCAAGGCGAATCCCTCAACACAGTGCATAGTTTCAAATATTTAGGAGCCATTGTATCAGACAATGGGTCCCGACAGGAAGTCCTCTCCAGGATCGCACAAACAACTGCTGCCCTGACAAGGTTGACGCCCATGGGGAAAGACAGGACCATCAGTCTACATTCCAAAGTAAGAATGCTGCGCTCCTTTGTCATCTCCATCTTCCTATATGCTTGCGAAGCATGGACCCTCACAGCAGATCTACAACGAAGAATACAAAGCATGGAGATGAGGTGCTACAGAAGACGTCTGGGCATTTCCTATACCCAACACATCACCAACGACGAAGTCCGACAGACCATCACACAAGCCATTGGACAACACGATGACCTGCTCACAGTGGTGAAGAAACGAAAACTCCGATGGTATGGCCACGTCACCAGATCATCAGGCCTTGCAAAGACCATTCTGCAAGGCACAGTGCAAGGCGGTAGAAGAAGAGGGAGACCTAAAAAGAGGTGGAAGGACAACATTCGAGAATGGACTGGTTTGACACTGAGCGAAGCCATCAGGGCTGCTGAGGACAGAGAAAGATGGAGTATGATGGTTAAACGATCATCTGTGGTGTCCCTACGACCTCCGAGTTACGGGACAGAATAGGATAGGATATGAAGACATAATTGCTCAATGAGGCACCATTTGTAAATTAAATGATTATTTTCATGACATAAAGTTTATTTCTATAAAAGATATAGTATCCCCAATTTTATTTGGTAGTCTTGTCGTCGTCATTTTGAGGAAAGAACATAACCTCTACGATTACAGCATTCTCTAATTCATTCAATTAGTGGCTATGCGCAAGCAGTAGCACCGCACGCGCGCGTGTGTGTGTATTATATACACGTGTTTGTGCTTGCGAGTGTGTGTGGGTGTATGTGTGTGAGTGTGTTGTGTGTGTTTGTCGGTGTGTGTGTAGTTGTGTGTGTTTCACTGTATGTGCCTAAAATTATAATGTATGTGATTTGTAAGTGATCGTGTGTGGGAGTGCACGCGCGTCTCCGAGTGTCAGAAATGCGCTCGCCCGCATGTCTGTGACTGCCACGCCTGAAGTCACGCATTACGTTGTAATCGTGACTTAATCAAGTTATTTTCTTTACGTTATCAAGAAAGAATTATGGAATGTGGAGGAGTAAGATGACGGACGCACTTTGTGAAGTACCGGACACTGTCGATGACGGATGAGTTTCGCTGAGCAAGACGCACACACATGTGATGGGCAAGGAGTTTGCTGGAGTGATGAAATCAACATGATTCATATGCATGATATGGCCTTCACCGACTTTCTCGCTCTCTCTCTCTCTCTCTCTGTCTCTCTCTCTGTCTCTCTCTGTCTCTCTGTCTCTCTCTCTCTCTGTCTCTCTCTCTCTCTCTCTCTCTCTCTCTCTCTCTCTCTCTCTCCAAGAGTTTGCAGGCAGGGCCAAAGGTAAGGTGGTGGAGATCATGAAAACAATGTGGAGTTTGGGAAGCATGGATATAAATGTTTTCTTTAAACTGTTCGAGGCCTAGGTCAAACCTATGCTTCTGTCTGCAGCAGAAATATGGGGCATTACACGTTTTCATGCTGTTGAATCTCTCCCCATTTGTTTGCTTGTAAGCGTTTTTTTTAGTGTGTCTCCCAGAATTCCAAATGTCATGGTTTATAGAAAACTTGGTCGCTATTCACTGTTTATTGACAGTGCTCTAAGTGCATAATGTACGAGTATCACAAGAGCTGTATAGCGAGGTTTACGAACTATGCAATGAAAAATCACGAAGAGTTGTTGAGATAAAAGTAACCTTATAATATTTTACTGATTCTTTGAGACACATAGTCTATCAAATGACGCGTGTTTATAACATATTTTGTTGTAACTTTTCAATTTTTTTGGTTTATTTTTTTCTCCGTATCTGTTGTGTTACCACATGCGTATATATAGAATAGTGGCATCGTATTGAAGTTCTCTCTCTATCTCTGTCTCTCTGTCTGTCTGTCTGTCTGTCTCTGCCTCACTTCATTCCTCTCCAATCCCTTCCCTCACCCCCTCACCCCCTCTTCGCCTTTTTTTTAAAATAAGAAAAATGACTATTAATCTCATTCTCGGAAAAGTAAACATACGTTTATTGAAACTAACATAGGACTTTTGTCACGAGAATTCGTTCATTTAAATGCGGTTATCTTCCAACATTCTTGAGAGAGAGAAAGAAAGAGAGAGAGAGAGAGAGAGAGAGAGAGAGAGAGAGAGAGAGAGAGAGAGAGAGAGAGAGAGAGAGAGACTGGAAGCGGGAAATCCCAGAAAACACTGCGTGTCATCTGAAAGGGCAGACTACTCCTTGCTGTAGCCCCTCTTCTGTTTTGGAAGGTCGTTTGGTACATGTTTGTTTAAGTTCAAAAGGTCACACTGAAACTGGAAGTGGTTCGCGTTTTGGTGGGAATTAGCTACTGCATTGGCCATTGGGTGCAGTTTTTAGTAAGAGAACTAATGTAAATAAGGAAAGAAATGTAGGAATTTCTGCATTTATTGCCTGGATACAGAACAAAGGCTCACTCACCCCTCTCTTACCCAAACCCCCGGGACCCGACAGTAAGCCTATTTCGTCAGCTTTTACAATCATTTAATATTTCATTACGCTCGTACGCGCACATATCCAAACACGCACACATATTACTGATTAGGACACTCACATCCACCTCAACGCGAACACACACGCCTACACACGCACACATACTCAATATATAACACAACATACCAAGCGCGCGCACACACCCCCCCCCCCCCCACACACACACAACCACTATACATTTTGTTAGCGCACTAGCGGATTGTTGTGCCCTCCGTCTCTATTGAAGTTCGGTTTTGAAATTTTCTAGGATTTCAATAAATAACTAACTGTTATCATAGTGATGCTATCGCTCCACTATCTCTTTTACTAGGTGCGACCGCAACATCATCCTGCACCCGAAGACCTTGGCATATTTTTTGTGTGTGTTGCGTTGTATTGTGAGCACGAGTGCCTTGGTCCGGTTCAAGGACAGAAGTGGGATCTAGCCAATCCTCTGCTGGTCAGGATGAGGTTTTGTGTACATGTGTGATTTGTAGGCGGGACAAAAGTTGGACATGAGGATGGGTTTGGGTGTGGCATGGGGGGTGATTTCTTTGGATCCTCAGCCTGAGCTTGATACTACGGTGCCTCGTAATTCTGGTGACATTTTCTATCCTACTATAAAAAGTTGCATTTAGTCATCGAGAATAGCGAGTTTTGTATCTAAAGATGTTTAACATAGTAGGCCTACATGTTTGCCTTAATTATGCATCTTTGGGTCGCCTTTTTCGTAGCTGGGGGAAAAACATAGCGACAGCAATGCAACGAAAAAGGGAAGTTAAACCCGTTGAAACAGTTTAATATTCTGGGTTCCTTGGGTCGAACCCTCATTGTCTGTCTGTCTGTCTGTCTGTCTGTCTCTCTCTCTCTTTCTCTCTCTCTGACTGTGACCATAACATTACATTACATTATATTACATGATTATTGTTTTAGGTCCAGCGGGCTCTTCCGAGCCAAATCAGGACCGGACAACCCCCGATCCGCATAAAAGATCTGCTGAAACAACCCTAGTGGTAAAACTGAAAGCTCTCCAAAAGCCAGTCACTTTACAATAAAGACATCTCACACAGGGGACGCTGAGGCTGTACTCTAATTTATCGAACCCCCGTTTACAAAAACAAAATCATCATTATAAATTATCAACAAAACACATACATATAAAATGCCTACATTGCTAAATTATAATAACATCATAGGAAGCCCTAGTGACCACCTGGCAGAAAGCGTCCAATATTCCGAAGCTGATCCAACAGACCTCACACACAAAATAAGGAGTCTTGTCAAGGAAGATTTTTTAAGAAAAAAGGTAGGTGACTGGTCTACCGAAGAAGAAGATAGTATAGCAGATTGATAGAACAGAGCAGGAATGAGAAAGAGCAAATGAGAAAGACAGCGACAGTGGGAATTTAAAGCACTAAATTTCCAGAAAGTGGGGATACTATTTATACTGAAACCACCGGCACCCCAACGGGGGTGTGACCATAACAGGAAGTGTTCCCGGGAGAGAGGCGTTTTGGAGCCTCTCTTTTGTCTAGGCCAGCTCAATGATGGCGGTGCCGATCTCCTCTCCCTCGCTGCTTTAACTTCCCCGGTTCTAAACAGATCCAGGTGCTCATTCACAGATGGGTGAACTGGGGTGAGTCGCGCGCTTGTTTCAGTCTGTGTGTGTGTGGGTGTGTGTGTGCGTGTGTGTGTGTGGGTGTGTGTGTGCGTGTGTGTGTGTGTGTCTATGTGTGGTTTGGTGGTTGCTATGGCGGCTTACTAGCGCCAAAACCTGATATTTACAATTATCAGGTGATAATTACAATTATCAGGTGATAATTACAAATATCATGGGATAATTACAATTATCAAGAGATAATTACAATTATCTCGCGTGATCATGTTTAATTTTCAGTTTTGGCTCTAGCAATCCGCCTGGAAATGCGCCTAAACCGAAAATTGTAATTATCACATGATAATTACAATTTTCACTTGATAATTATAATTTTCACGTGATCATGCTTAATTCTGGTAAGGCCGCTTACTAGCGCCAAAACCTGCATTTACATGTATCAGTGATAATTGTAATTAACACGTGTTCTGTGTAATTCACAGTGATACCGGTAATTCACAGTGTTAATTACTAATTTTCAGTTTTGGCCACGCTTTACTAGGGCCAAAACCCCAAGCATGCTGGGAACATTACCGCGCATGCTCATCTGTATGCGAGCGAGAGCAATGGCGGAGGCACTAGGACAGTTTTTGAATCGAGCGAACTTAATCGTGGACGGTATTCGAAGAAAGTTAGCAAACGATATCGAAAACGATTTCAGTTCGGACCAGCGTAATTTAAATGCCCTTAAATCACATCTTTGTCGTGTTGGAGTGACAGTTGGCGATGAGCAGCGTGTTTACTTTGAAACGACGCAGAGGAGAGTTCAGGTTAGTCTCAGGCCTACTGTAGGAACTAGTATACTATTATTATTAATAGAGTATTACCATGCCCATGGTTGAATGGTTAAGAAGTTGATGATATTGGTGAGTTATCTCTCTCTGGGTTGCTATTTTATCACTGCAGCAAACGATTATAAACTGGCAATATTCAGAATCATTCTTTAGTTTAGACCCAAATAGTGAAATAAATAGTATGTAGGCTCACAGCCTGCGCCTGTGGTAGGCTGTACAGCCTGTAGTAATGTACAGCATTGGCTTGAGAATGAGATTGAGAGTTGAGTTTTGTAATTGTACCCACAGTTCTTTGGCTTTGACATATGATTGCTTTCATTGTGTACTATTACAGTATTATATTAACTTTACAGTAGCTATCATTGTACTAGTTAGTAGTGCAAACAGCACCCCTCCCCCCCCCCTCGACCCCCATCTATCCCTCCCTTATGCATGGCTCAAATTCAATATTAATTCCTCAGTAGATACTAGCCTATGGGGAAGAAGGGAACAATAGGAAAGATCTATCTGTCCTCTGCTGCCAATGGTTTTAGTTAGTGAATTTGTGCCATACAGATGGCCATTTCACTGTGTTATCAGCTCATCAGCTGAGCTTGCTAAAAACAAATGATTTCCATTACTAGCAAAAGAAGACACCTGGGTGAAGTCTGAGGAGAAAGCGTTTTGCGAAAAGAAAAAAAAAAGTATACAAATTGGCTGGCTGGCAACAGAAATGGGAAGGAACCTAACTGTTAGAAAGATAATTCATAGCCAAACATATTTCCAAACTCTAGGGTGCAGTCTAGGAAGCTTAGAACAAGGGAATGTTCATCACAAATTGCAAAAGACCAGCGGCCAACTATGTTTGTATGCAGTCATGTTAAATGACAATAAATCTTGAGTGAAGTAAGCAGCCTTTCCCTCAGGATTTATCCACTATCCAGATGAACCCCCCGCTTCAAAATTGTGTGGGGCCACACTCAAATGTTTGGGGCGCTGGGGCCATAGCTAAACCACCCACTTCTCACGATTGCAATGAGTATGGAACCTATTTTGTGAGACAAACAACATTGTATAAAAAATGTATTGTTTTGTATTGTACACCCCCACCCCCCACCCCTCCCAGTTCACTGTTGGCACACACCTTTGATGTCAATTGGGAGAGGTGGATATATATATGTAATGCATATCATTTGTGAATATTTTAATTCTCAGGAATGCATTGCCTCCATCAGTGGCAAGGTTCAGCATCTTGAAAGTGCTGTATGTCTTCCACGGACAACGCCTGGTCGCAGTGGTGGTCGACCAAAGTATACTGTGGACAAACATCTCCTGGAAAACCTCCTGAACCTTGGTTTCACTGTGACAGCATGTGCTGAGCTCATGAACGTCTCAAGACGAACAGCTACCCGTCTGATGAGGTATGTTGTTTTTAGCTTTCCTAACGAAATTACCCCATTTCTGAACAAATGAAATTATTTTAAATGAAAGGTTTGTTTGGTCTGTTATTGTGATGAACACTATATTGTATAATAATTTTTTTTAATATATGGACTTTGTTACCAAGTCACAGAACTTTTTTTTCTTCTGTTTGTGGCTATTTATTTTATGAGACCAAACTACGTGCTGGTTTTGTCCCCTAGATTGAGTATCTTCTCTTGTGTCATCTGCTAATATATTTTTAGTTCCTAAGCTATATATAAAGCGAAGGGAACTATTGTTTTTGATTTTAACCTTTTTAAAGTAAAAAATAAATGTTTCTAACTTCTAACTCTAAGGGTCTGGAAGAAAATTTATGGTCAGTTGGGCAACAGGAAACAGATTTTTGTACCCGTACAATTTTGGCATATTGATTACAGCATTTTGTTTATATCACCAAACAAGTCTATTAAATTTTCAGTATTTGACTATAAAATTTCTAAGATCTTAACCTCTTTCTGAGATATTCAGTTTATTGCTCATGTGAAAAAGATAGTGATAATGACTCATATTCATAAGGGTATTTAATTTGCTTGAGATGTTTAAGTGTTGGTGTATATTATTATGAGAAAAAAAAAGTTCACTCTTGAACTGCTCATAACACTACATGTGTCTTATTTTGTACATTAAAAAATCTATATGTAAAATAATGGCTTCAAGTTAAATGTAACATGGAACTAAGATTTGAAGTTAAATGTAACATGGAACTAAGATTTGAAGTTAAATGTAACATGGAACTAAGATTTGAAGTTAAATGTAACATGGAACTAAGATTTGAAGTTAAATGTAACATGGAACTAAGATTTGAAGTTAAATGTAACATGGAACTAAGATTTGAAGAAAGGAAATGTGTCCTGTTCGTTATACTAGGTATTCCAATGTTTTTAAAAAAAAATACTTTGTTGTCCCTTTTTATCAGGAAATTCTGGGCCGCCTCCACTGTAAGGTGTAGTCGCAGCCTGTGGCGCGCCCAAACCCAAACTACCTAATATTAGTTGTGTTTTTTAAATTTTGTTGGAGGAGCAAACCGGAGTACCCAGAGAAAACTCCTGAGATGTTGCACGAGTCGAAAGTAAATTATATTTGGAGAAATGTAATGCCCAGATGTTGGATCGATCTCACACAGTAGACCTGTCAGGCGCCATTGGTTTCTGATCTGTAGACAAGGAAAGTTAGTCCTGCCTTAGATCAATCACAATGCTCGCTATAGTATTAACTATTAAGGCTTGCAATTGGCCATCCTTAAGCAGAATTTTGCTTTTTAATTTTGTAGTACAAAGTTATATAGTTTGCATACATATTGTACAAAGAAACAAAATATAACATTTATCTTTGTTTCTTCAATTGTATAAATATTATAAGTGCAATCACTTTTAATTAATAATAATTATGTTTATATAGAAGTAGAAACAGAAGTTCTGTACAAAACTTGATATATATGTATATGAATAGTTTTGTCTTGCAGTCTCTGTCTGTTTTCATTTATGTAGTTTTATTAATTTGAACAGCAAACCAAATTGCACATAGCTGTTAGTGCTGCAATGTCGTAGAACAAAAAATTGGTGTTTCGCTTTCAGCCAACACCAATTATCGGTGAGAGCCCGCTATGGCACTGTATCAGATGAGGAACTGGACAGACTGGTGGAGAGCATCACGCAAGCCAACCCAAATGGCATAGGCTACAGAGCATGCCGTGTGGAGTTAAGCCTGCAAAAGCTGGTGATCCCCTTTGAGAGGGTGCGACTCTCAATGCTCCGGGTCAACCCAGTAGCAGCCGCCCTGCGTTGGGGAAACTCGATATACCGACGGGAGTACAACGTTTCATCACCTAATGCCCTGTGGCATATGGACGGTCACCACAAGATGATAAAGTAAGATGCATTTTTGTTGTATCTCTATTATGTATGTGTTTGTGTTCAGCAGGGCTCAAATGTACGTTATGGAGACCCTAATAAGTGCAGTGCTGCCTCGAAGCTTAATGACCCTATATTGTAACACTCTATGGCGGAATAATTTTGGTATTACTTTTAAAGTTACTGGGTGGCACCTTATGCGTTTTTGGTGATAAGTGGGTGCAATAGGCCGAACTCCCAGTAACGTTACCAATTTTCGTATCCGTTTATGTTTTGTCTCCATACAGTTTGTGAGGAATTTGTACCGATATATTTTTAATTAATTTTTTCATTTTGATTTGTTTTTGATTTTTTACACTTTATTTTTCCTCTAAACCCGTTGACCTCAGTATTTTGTCTAACGTGAAATCCCAGTTTGCAATGTTTTTGAAAGCAATGTAAACACATTTGTTGACAAATCTGCAAGTTCGTTATAGGAAATTAAAATTAGGCTTGCGTGCGATTGAAAGCCTGCTGTTTTAGCAGCCCTGTTTACTAAATGAAAGTTTTGAACACGTTTTCTTTTTACTCAACTTTTGGGATGATGATTACATTTCACTATTATTTTTGTGGGCATAGTTAACATGAACGATGAGTATTGGAAGGATCTTCAACCGTGACAATCTGGAACAGAATCTCTTTAATGCATATATGCGAGTCCCAGATGCTTTGTGAAGAAAATGGAAGCTCTAAAGATCTAAGACAGCAGTCCTTAATTTGCTGTTGGTAATGTTACCGACTGAACTTGGTTTATACAGGTTGGGTCCGAGTCATTGCCGAAGACAAGCTTGACGGAACGTTAAAAAATGATTTTGCTGATCACCACAAAGAGAAGTTAAGATGCAAAGAAAATTAAACTTCTCCCAGTATGGGGAGTCCCTGTTTACTTGCCTTAGAGAGAGCCCTGAATTAGCAAATATTCAAACGTTGACTGACCTGATGGATTAATATTGGTAATAGCGTTGCGACATGTATGGCATAATATATTGCATCATTGTCTATCGAAGCATCATCAAACATGCACACAATGGCAGACGTGATGTGACATGGCAGAAGTGAGGTGAAATCAAACTTTTGCTTTGCCAGTTTTCCGATAATAAATCAGATTGCCGCACTATGAAATTGAATACAAGTGTTTCAGATTTGTTTTCTACAATTTTGTTGCAGTGAATACAAATTCATTATCCATGGATGTATTGATGGATACAGCAGATTAATAACATTTTTGAAGGTGTCGGACAACAACACATCTGAGACTGTAGCTGGATACTTTCGGGTATGTTGAATTTTGATAATCAAATTATTTATAATAGTTTTATGTTTTACCTAAATACAATTTTGTTTAATAGCATTTTGTAAGATGTTAACCTCATGTTAATTTTCCTCTTTACATAGGCCAATACAAAATTTTATAGGCCAATACAAAATTTTATTTTTGGTGACAAGTCCCAAACAATTTATGGTAGGTAGGTCATTATTAATTTTTATTATTCAGGGATCGCGCTAGGTTTTTTCTTAACCAGTATAACCTCGGAAATACAGCAGCCAAAAATTGGGTACAGTGAATTGACCAAATACAGAATTTAATGTGTATGTAATAATATATTTTGAAGTTTATAGCACTTGACATGAAACAAAGGTGTGTATGGTGTTTGTGACTATGTGCATGTGTATAAATAGGTAGTCAAAAGCCATTTTAAAAAAAATGATTTCCTCATCACAAAACTGACATAGATTTAAAGAGCTTTTCATTCTGAACACAGTGGTATATTTTTTTTCCCCCATAGGACAAATAGGTAAAAAGTTATTAATGTTTGAAAATGCCGAATGTTGGTGTTTTTTTGGCAACGTTTTGGAATTGAAGAAATTGACAACTTTGGAGTCTCAAAGTGAAGCCAATATTGATACCAGAAAGCTGATTTTTGACAGGTAACCCCTTCATATGTTATACTCCAAGCCCAATTTTCTTCAGGCCTATCCCATGTAATGTTCAGCCGTTTTGGTGCTTCAAAGTTGGGAAATCATCAAATTCGCAGTGCGTGCCGGCAAATTATAGGCCTACTAGTGTGCTACTACGCTCAGCACTCGTGTCGCTGAATAGGCCTACGAGTTGGCCATGGCCACAAGAAAACACGAACACCGTTTGGGTACACTTTTCTACGGCAAAGCGCTCCGCGATAGAGTAATGCACAAATTAATAAATACCCTAGTTTTATAAAGGAAAGTCTGCTCTTTATTTCTTGCTAATTTTTAAACTTCTAGTTAAAATCAAACTTACATCAAAACCGCTTTATCCACTTTGTTCGGCTCGTAACAACACTTTTACACATGAGAGCCCACCATATTTGATATGTAAATGAAGCTAAGTATCCGAACTTCTCATTGGTTCTTATTTTTAGGCCATCCAATGAACTATCTCAAAGCGCTTAGAGTTTGAAACGAGCCACCTCTCAGCAAACGACGCTGACAACTTTTTCGCACCGGCATTCAGCGCTCAGATAGGGGCGTATTCAAAAGCTGTTTTCTCGGAATCTTTCGCATAAACATGCATTAAAAACAACACAGATGTAAAGATAAAGCTTTCAATTTTTATTTGAATACAGCCACTGTTCGTTTTAATGCAGTTTTACATTAATAATAAGTGTTGAAAGTGAAGTCAAAACTGGGTCAAAACTGCCGAGCGGACAAGAGCCAATGAAGGGCTTGGAGTATCTAGTATAATCTGATGATTGTAAGTTTGAGTTGTATTTTGTGTTTTCCGTTTTTAATCATCCATAAATCTAAATTTTAATCGATGCTTTTATATACATGTTATTGTTATTTAATCTGAACAAATTCATCCACCTGTTCCTTCCCTCATAAATTAATAATTGTTTATAGCAGACCCAGTTTCCCAAATATTTACATTTAATCCTAACCTTTTTTCCACTTCCCCATTGACACACACACACATACACAAGTTCTCTCTCTAAATGTAATATTTCTGTGTGATTTATATCATACATATAATTTATAAACCATAATTATTATCACCATCATCAGAGAGCTAGAGAAGAGAATAAAAGAGATGAAGACAGAGAAAGAGACAAGGAAGAGAGTGAGGAGTGATTGAGTGAATATATGTATATGTGTGTGTTGTGATGGTGGGGTATGGACAAAAGAGGGGATGAGTTGAGGTGGGTCATGGGGTGTGTAGAGGCTGGAGGAGCTGCAATATTTGTTGTTATTGTCATTTATTAATTCATTTTAAACGTATCTTGTATTGATTTTGTTTATTATTTTATGCTTGGCCAGAGTCTTACAGTACACTTGATAAATGCTCAAAATAAACCGAAGATTTGGGCTTTTTGTAATTAAAGGATTTTACCTTTATACGTCTTTTCTTTTCTTTTCATTTTTATCTCTGTGCTCAGTTAAGCTCTATCCGCTTATCGGTTGCATCTTTCTTCAGCCAAAAGTTGTATTCTAGCTTATTGAATCAGGTATCGTTGAAAACACACTTGCCAGGCATGATGACCAGTAAAATTGTAATCTAATTATGTCAGTCTGCAGAAAAACATGGCAACCGAGATTAATATGGTAAAGAATCGTGACTCTGCCGCACTTCTGATAGTCTAAGTCAAAGTGTAGCCTAGCAATCATTTTTTGTACATTTTTTTTAAATTTGTTATGCAACCTTTGTATTTTTTAGATTTTATGCTTTTGAATGATAATCTAGCAGATTTTCCACAGCAGTCTGAAGAAATATTTACAAACTTTTAAGCACCCAACTCAGTTTTCACAGAATTTCAAGGGCCTTGAAAGGCTTTTATATTTTTCCAAAATGTTTACTGACATATTGGGTTGAGGAATAGCATATCAGTCGATCATAAGGAGCAGCCATCAGTTTTTAACTTTCACTTCAAACCTATTAACATTAGACTTCCCTGTAAACCAGTATTTGCTTCTGTGAGGTACATAATAGTGTCTTTGTCACAAAAAGCAAGGACTGGTTGTGAAGAATTCTAGTGCGAACCCTGGGTGTTTGTTGGTACATGTGGCCCTTCTGTGTGGAAGCACATTAATCTGTCTACTCAGACTCAATCTTATTATTGCCTTCATGGTAGAAGGTGACGTAAAACCCCATTGAAGCAAAATTATTTGTGACTGCAGGATGCTGTTCAGATCCACGGACTTCCTTCTCGTGTCCGCATGGACCAGGGTGTGGAAAACATCGACGTGGCATCCTTCATGTTGGAACATCGTGGGCTCTCGAGGGGAAGCTTCATTGTCGGGACCAGTGTCCACAACCAGAGGATTGAACGGTTGTGGAACGACGTTCGGGACAAGGTTATCACAGAGTACCGCGGCCTCTTTGAGACCTTGACAGCCAACCAGCTGTTTGTTGTGGGAAACAAAGTAGATATCTTCTGTGTCCACTTTGTTTTCCTTAAGAGGATCCAGAGGAGACTGGACCGCTTTCGAAAGTGGTACAACAACCATCGTGTGTCGTCTGTGCCAGGTGACTTGTTTACTATAAAGTACAGCACCTTTTACTAATTGATCTTCAGCATGGTTTTGTTAATGATGTGCTCTCGTTATTCCCATTTGTACTAAATATAACGTTTTCCAACTGATTGACCCTCATGTGGTTAGCCCATCAGACTGAGGTCGTGGGTTCAAATCCCATCAGTAAATGTGAAGTTTTCTTGCTCCGGTCATCTCCTACCAAAAGTAAAAATGCTATGGATCCGATGGGAGTGTCATTCACTTCACGAATGCGACTTCGAGAGTCATGAATGCGAGTTTGAGGATGGACGGCCTGTAGTCCCCTCCCTCAAAGTCGCATTTGTGAAGAGATATGAGGATGTCCATTTATAACGCGCATGTCTCCATCCACTGTCGAATGCTCGGTGCATGGGCCGTAAAAGGCTCTAACTTGAGATGCCAGAGGCGACCACTTGCAGCATTTTGGGCGCATAGTCTGACGTCCAGACTGAGCACTATCCTGTGCAACCGGGGTGAAGGGAAGTGACCTTGTGCATGCTGGGTGTATATGTGTAGCTGGCAATCACCCGTCTAGGGCCATCCAATGGAATGCGTGCATGCACAGATTAGACCTCGGTTTATACTCTTTCGAAAAAGTAGGAGCGCAGTTCCCGAGTTTATTTTTTAAACTTTTTTTTCTTTCCCACGCCGCTACATTGTTTGAACCACTGGCTGGGTGCAGGCTGAGATGCTATCGCCTGACATTCGAGTTCCTATCCTATCCTATCCCGTAACCCGGAGGTCGTAGGGGCACCACAGACGATCGTTTAACCAGCATACTCCATCTTTCTCTGTCCCCAGCAACCCTCATGTCTTCGCTCAGTGTCAAGCCAGTCCATTCTCGAATGTTGTCCTCCCACCTCTTTTTCTGTCTCCTCATAGCATTTCTAGTCTGATAGGAGCCGGCTGGAGCCCTAAAAACACACATAATTCTGATGAATTAAAGCCCTTGGTCCGTTGCGCTAACCACAAATTGAATTGTTTGTAACTGTCTGCAAATTGATTCGGGGTACCTTTAAAAAAATATAAAAAATTTGAAGGGCTACAATCGAGAATGCTTAGTTTTTTTGTAGCTATATTGTTTAAACTAAGTGAATTCCTTGTGTGTTTATGCCTTCCTATGAAATATGGCTATCCGTTTATTAAGAACGATAGTAACTGAAGAGTAGCATTAAAAGAATACAAACCAAAAGCGTTTTTGTAATGAAATAATGTGAAGCTCGCACAATCGATTTATATAGCAAAACTGTGAACAATATTATGAACATTTAGCTCAATTAATGATAGGCCCTATTAGTTACAAAATTATAACATGTAATATCCATAATTTACAGGTAGAATAGCGAACACGCCAAACCAAATGGTGGTTAGAGGCGTGTGTGCCAGGCTGGACAACCCCACAACTGGTGCAGACGGCATCATGACCACAACCGGTGAGCAGCCTCCTACCAGGGAGCTGCCAATGAGTGCTGCCATCAATGTGCTGACTGCACCAGAGCTTCGTCGTTTGAACGAGAAAAAACTTCAAGCACTGAGTCCAGAAGCCAACGAAGTTGCTGAGTACATCTTTGTGCGCAGACATGTCCTACGTTTGCTTGCACACAGGCCCAACCCACTTTGATATGGTGTGCAGAAAGGGCCATCAAATCCTGCTGGAGTATTAATCTGAGCAATCTCTTTCAACATCAAGTCCGGGGTTATGCCACGATAAAAGCCAAAGCTTGCTGAATTAAAATCAGGATTAGAAATCACTGCAATAGATTAACCATGCAGAAACAACTTAAAAACAAACATATAATTGAGTTACGTTAAAGACAAACATAATATATAATTGAGTTACGTATATTATTTTGGAAAGGTTTCTTGTGACTGTATACTATTATTGACTAACAAACAGTGCATTTTATTTTAAAGCTTATTCATAATTATGTAAGGCAGCCAATATCCTTCCGCATCAACAAGGTTAGCTTAATAAGCCCTGGTAGTAATAGTATCTTACTTATTTGGTCGGTATCTGAATTATTTGAACAGAATCTATAGCAATACCAATTATCATATAGAAAATATTATTTAGTTATGCTTTTTTCTGCTTAACCAGTGAGGTTCATTGCATAATAGAAGACTACATTGTTCATGCTAGGTAGGTCTGATTTTGAGAGTGTAGGCCTGTAGATTTAATGATTTTAACCGCTCCTAATTTTATACCATTGATAGAGACCTACGCGAAGTGATGCAGGTTTAATCGGGAATTTTTTCAACCCTCTTCTGAGCAAAGTGCTCGAGGAAATGCTCCGGAATTATGAGATTGATGAATAAAATACGTTGAGCCAGCAGGAATTGATATCCATGATATTTTTTAGATTTTTTTTTTTTTTTTACCTGCCAGTACTAAGGATTGTTTTGAATATCAACCGAGACTATTTTTTCATTTTTCCGCAATGTACCTCATATAAGCCCACTCCCACATTGCAGAAGTTTGACCGAAAAGTGGGGTTTACCTTTATTTGTTACAATCACTGGGTACAATACTTTATGCACGAAGGCTAAACCCACTTTAGTTTAAAGTAGATTGTTTTCAAGGATATGCCGAGCACCCCGCCCCTTAATCTTGAACGTTCCATTCGTATGATTTGTTGAAATATGATTCGACTTTCAGTGGTTTGGGTTGTTTTCTTTTCCATATCTTGAAGATTAGACAAGCATGTATGTTAAAGTGAGACTTTGTTTCTAGGGGCCGATGCTCGGAAGAAATACAGCGATGTATACTTTCGTGGTATTTTTAAAGGGAGGAGGGGGGGGGAGTGGTGGTGTCATAATTATCTTGTTATTTTGTAAACAGCATTATTAGTTTTAATTTTTTCTCCTAAGCGGGGTAGTGGCCATTTACTATGTAACTAACCATGTGCACAAGTTGGGGTGAGCGTTTATTAGAAGAGTATGGGCTAAGGTACTATACAGGTTTTTTGTGTTAATGTTTGCTCTAAGTGGTGTTTACACAACAGTGTACATTTTGCAAATCTGCAGAATTTTGTATGGTCCCTCGCGTTTTTTTATAAACCACAAAATCATTTCCATTGTGCGTCAAATGTTTACCATTCACATCAATCTCACATTAAAATGTCATATACTGAATCAGTGAAACAAAATAGAACAGACAAAAGGCAATTGTTCACAAGAAAATGTGCAGTATTTGGTCTACTGTCTTGAAATCCAAAATCAGGAAGGGGCTTTATAATATGAAAACATTGAATACACATTCATTTATTTACCAAAAAAAACTTTGACATGAGCTCTGCCAAGATCAAAATATTTTACAACAGTAAGTGAAAATAGATAAACAGACAATTTGCAACTCGGTGGAGGAGATTGGGGGGGGGGGGGACATTAGGGATTGCACTTTGTTCTAGTGTTGAAAGACCGCGTGCAAATTTACTTGCATGACAAGTGCACGTTTTAAACATGTGTGAGGTATTCTCTGCCAAGTACATGATACAAAATATGGGTGCCAGTATCCAGGACATCCTAAATCTGAAACCAAGATGGCAGATCTGAAGCCCACCATTTCATGACTTCATGAAATAGGAAACCTTGGCAGAGAGGGGTTGGAAGCAGAGTTGGAAGATTTAACGATTTAGCGAATGAAATTTTTGGTTAAAGAAAATTTAACGCGTTAATGTTTAAAAAAAAATAAAATTCAACGAATTAAAAAATAAAAATAATGATTATTTTTTTTTCGTTACAAAATTTGGTTTCTTCAGTTTGATTTTCCGCCACGAACAACATACCCGAAGCCGGTTTGACCCAGTTTGGATTCGCCTATGTAGACATAGCCGCTAACCTACAGTCCAAAGCATGGGTATTTTTGTCTTGATTGTGTCTGAGAAATATGTACAAATTTAAAATGCAACCCAAAATCTGTAAAGGAGAATTTCTGTAAATATGTGTATATTATAAACATAATGTGTATGTGAGATTCTTTTTATTCTAACTGCTGTATTTGAATGCTTAGCTTAATTTCTTTGTCTCGGGTGTGCATGGGTTAAAATGCTTGGAAGGGGTGTGAATGAGTGTTGCAAGGACAGATTAGAAAAAAAATTAGTCTAATATCTCTATTCTTGTTAATAAAATATCAAATCACATTATTTGTTGATTTTTTTTTTCAGTGCGTTCATAGATTACATGAGTTCTAACACAAGTTGTATGTAATTTTTTTTAACTGCATACCACTTTTTTTGGTCTGAGCCAATAAATATCATCATGTAATTAACGCAAATTTATTTCTTTACAAAAAATTTACTAAAATTTATTTTTTTAACGTTTTACCCAAATTAAAGAAAATGTATTTCTTTAAAGAAAAAAAGTAAAGACTATCAACTCTGGTTGGAAATGGTGGTGATGTAATCATATGCCAGATGCAAAGTATTCAATGGAATCCTTTTTTTAATATGGTGATGTAATCAGATGCAAAGTATTCAATGGAATCCACTTTTTAAATATTTTTTTGTGCATCACAATTTTATTTTGTAAATTTCCTCATTAAGCATTGAAAAATAATATTTGTTGAACATTTTGAATCAGATTCACTACTTAAATCGAAAACACGGCACCCCAAATTATATATATATTTTAATGCAACATAAAAAGTTCAAAACTGTACAACAAATAATTAATCCAAGACAATCACAAACATGACTAGAGGGAGAAATATTTCACAGTAATATCGTAACGCACGACAAGACTGGATGTGAACAGCAATGGAAAGGTAACGTCCAAGATAAATATAATCCAAGATGATCACAAACAGGAATAGTTTGAGATACGTTTCGCAGTAATGTCATAAGGCACCGTAATACTGGATGTAAACAACAATGAAAAGAAAACATCTTTTGAAAAAAAATCCAAGAAAATTTTAAACAGGACTAGTTTCAGCAATTTTTTAGTAATATGATAATGCGCAGGAACACTGTACATGAGCAACAATGGAAAGCATCTTGTTGTAATATATTCTCACGTTGATCACATTGCTTGTTTTTATGTACGGTAAATTTGGTTTCAACATTCAATTTTACACTTAAACGCCACATTGGTACATTTACTGTAGCACAAAAATGCACTTCCAACTATAGTACACAACCACTGAACTGAACATTGTCATGACCAGAAAACTAAACAACATCAACATTGATATCACAATGCACTTAAACACATGTTTGTAAAATTCTTTGGCTACTTGATTACATAA
Organism: Oncomelania hupensis; assembly: GCA_036898135.1. NCBI lineage: Eukaryota > Metazoa > Mollusca > Gastropoda > Littorinimorpha > Pomatiopsidae > Oncomelania > Oncomelania hupensis. Next base: position 46,828 of record JBAHVR010000235.1, on the reverse strand, counting down.
TTATAAAGAAAAACAAAGCAGTTCATTAAATAGGGTCCAGCGGACTGAAAGAGCCGAATCAGGACCACAACTTGTTTGAAAGAGACCCCTGTTGGGGTGCCGGGGGTTTCAGTATAAATAGTATTCCCACTTTCTGGAAATTTAGTGTTTTAAATTCCCACTGTCGCTGTCTTTCTCATTCCTGCTCTGTCCTATCAATCTGCTATACTATCTTCTTCTTCGCTAGACCAGTCACCTACCTTTTTTCTTGAAAACTCTTCCGGGACAAGACTCCTTATTTGTGTATGAGGTCCGTTGGATCAGCTTGGGAATATTGGACGCTTTCTGCCAAGTGGTCACTATGGCTTCCTATGATGTTATTTAGCAATGTAGGCATTTTATATGTATGCGTTTTGTTGATATTTTATAATGATGTTTGTATTCTATTTTGTTTTTGTAAACAGGGGTTCGATAAATTAGAGTACAGCCTCAGCATCCCCTGCGTGGGATATCTTTATTGTAAAGTGACTGGCTGGTGGAGAGCTTTCAGTTTTACCAATAGGGTTGTTTCAGCAGATCTTTTATGCTGATAGGGGTTGTCTGGTCCTGATTTGGCTCGGAAGAGTCCGCTGGACCTAAAGCAATAATCATGTAATGTAATGTTTGAAAGAGGACTCATCCTAGATCCGTATAAACAATCCTAGTGTGTTACACTCAGTTTGATGATGGTGTTTTCTATCAGTATCTGATTCAGCCCCGATGCTTGAATTCCTGATAGTTGTGTAACTCAGATTCGTTTATTCACACAGCCCGTCCAAACAGCATACAATTCACAAAGTCGACGTATGAAGTTTTCCACTTTTATTCAGCACACATCAACAACTGCATACAATTCTCAATTCAACTCAACAACTTTCACAGCAACTTTCCAAATCACTATCAACAACTTTTCTCTCTCAACAACAATCTCGGCACACGATTAAATAACCTCTCTCTTTTCTGGAACAATTGGGTACATGGTAGAAATGACGTACTGCCACCAATCGAATAAAAGATCGTCATCACTGACTTACGTCAATACATATTTTTATATCTTCCAGAACGACCTCTTGCTTCGACATGTATCGGGAAGTTTCTATCAAGAGTAAACACGCATATCCAGAAGATTCTCAAATAATATCGACTAACGCAAATTATCAACGTTATACAAAGCCTCTCCTAACAACAATGCAAACTCAAATCAAAGGTAAATAAACTCCATTATTGAATACTTTGCAAAACGAAACGATTAGATCTATCTTGCGCGTTTCTGACGTACTACCATTCGCGTTTCAACGTAACATAGTGGTAACATAGAAGGCACTCCAACAGCCGGTCACTTTTCAATAAAGGCATCTCACGCTGAGGACGCTCAAAACCCGTTTACAAAAACAAAATAGAATACAAACATTATAAAACATCCACAAAATATACATGTATATAAAATGCCTACATTGCATAACAATAATATCATAGAAAACCCTTATGACCATTTGGCATAAAGCGTCCAATATCCCCAAACCAACGTCGTACGCAAATGAGTTTTGTAAGCGTTTTCAAGAAAAAAAGGTAGGTGGCTGGTCTAGCGAAGAAGATCATATATAGTAGATTGATAGAACAGAGTAGGAATAAGAACAAAGGAGAAAGACAGCAAAAGTTGGAATTTAAAGGACTACATTTCCAGAAAGTGAGGATACTATTTATACAGAAACTCCAGGTACCCCCATGAGTGAGGGGGAGGAGGTGGGGAGTGGCGAAACAAAATAATAACAAAGAATAATAACAAAATCTAACTAAAAGCTATGCACTCTTAGCCAGTATGAGTCATTTCAAAAAATTAATTGCACATTAATATTTAGCCTTGCTTTAAATAATGATTTATATGAACCATTCTGTGCTGAACTCTGCTTTCATGCAGAATGCTTCTCAATTTCATAACGAATTATTAAGAACTTAACAAAAACTTTATATTCCGGTGTTGTACACTTAGCTCTACATGTATAAATGAAATACTTTAAACGACACAATAATCAAATGAAATATGGGATCAGTTCTTATATTACTGTCATAACTAAACCAAACAAAAGATTCATTAAGTTGCTTCTTCAAGTACAGTGTGGATCCGAGGCAACCAACAGTTATATTCAAGCGATCCCCAGGAATCAATGGCGGGTTATCTCGCAATTCCAAAAAGAGTTGGTGAGCAAGATCCGCCAGTCCAGAATATTCCAAGGGTCTGTGTCAGAACGATCACTCTGCAAGGATGCATTTTGTAAGGCAATACATCATTATATGATAAACTTTCATAGTATGTTCCTGCTCCTTTCGACACAGCATGTATGGTTTTCCAAGATTCATGATTCCTATCATAGGTACTATTTTTCAATTCAAAACCATAGGCATAGAAGTCTGTTCATATGATCTAATAGACCTCGCACTACCGACATGGAATAGAAAGCTGTCCGGACCTTGTACTTCTCTACAAATCCATCATAATTTTAAAAATACCCCATCCTCTGTAATAAAATTGCCAATGCAAAAAATGCCTTTATCAAACTACTGTTATAAAATATCGATTTCCATCCTAGTACAATGTTTTTCATTCTAAAATATTCTTTCTGCAAATATTTCTGTTGGATAATTAAACTGTACTTTATATCCTTATGAGTAACTTATTTACATGTAAAAAAAAATCATCCACTTAGGTCTTTATTATTATGTATCCATCGGCATGCTTACGTAAAATATTCAATGATTAAAACAGAACTATGCACAATCAAATTCTGACGACATCTGCAGAGCATACAGCATACTAGTCCTAAAGTCCTGGTAGGTCTGAGTGACTGGGAGACTAAGCTGTGTACTGTCAAACCCCCCTGGTGGTAGTGAGGACTGCCCTGTTGAAAAAAGCAACAGCTGCTTGCGCTGGACCTCATCTGAAAGTAGTAACAGGTATATTAGGTAAATGCAATAACACTGTTTATTGGTAGGTGCAGATTGTTTTTATTAAACCTTATCAATTGCATCAGATGCAGTACACAAACAGGATAAAACTAAGAATAATATAATTATATTAATGAATAAGATGGTTACATTTGTTTTAGCCACCCCACACCCGTGGGAGTGCCGGGGGTTTCTGTATAAATAGTATCCCCATTTTGTGGACATTTACTGCTTTAAATTACCACTATTTCTGTCATGGGTACATTAAGAAGTCTGCATTCAGGCTTCTGACTTTAGTACGGTAAACTACTATATTAATACTACCCTTCTTTTGAAACATGTTTGAATGAGAATAATGCTAAACTTACCAAGTTCTTGGATGAAGTCCAAAAAAAAAGAATGAGTTTGGACTTCAAGCGGACCACTGTCTGGACCTGGATGCATCCAGAGCTCCATCAAATCTTGGCAGGAGAGAGGTGGTTGGAGCACATGCAAGAAAATTGTCCTGCACGTCTATGGGTTCTCCTGAAGTACTTTCAGCACACCCAATGAACTTAGTCCAAGCATGAATCTACAAAGCAACAGCCATTCATTATATTTGCTTGTGCACTCAACACAATCAATGAAAAGAAAAAACCAACAATAAGTAGAAGACTTATTTGAGTATTAAATGTTGTCCTCAGATACCGCACTATTTAACCTATTGTCGCTCAGGATAATGGTCAGCTGAAACCGACTTAGGTGCACATTTTGCATCAAGCATGCAGACTGCCCAATTTGACCAATGCATACTGTGTGTTGCTGTAACTGGCACTAGGACCTCGATTTCCACAACTCCAGCAAAGTTACTTAGCTATGAATTTTATGCAAAGAAGATAAACATTCGTGCACACTTTGTGTAGGCTATACGGCCAAAGTGTACTTGTGGAAAGATTTGGCCCGTTGGCAACCATTTTTTCCCCCCATTTGGTCATGTATTAAATGCATAAAATATCTCACTGGGATAGAGGTCGCTGCATCCTGTCCTTGCACAAAAATTCAGCCAAGTCTTGTGCAAGACTTATCCTTGTGGCAAACGTGGCGTCCTCACAGCCAGCGATCTCCATGAGGTTCTTGGCTTCATCAGCTGCTTTGGTGTATGCCCCTTCATCAGGTGCATTCAGCAACTGAGAGAAAAAGGATGATAAAACTAATTAATACCATTTGCAAAGGTTGCCATTAAAAAAATAGCACCCTGACCAGACATTGTCATTATGTTTTGAATGCACTTCAAAGTGTTTTTAGCTGTGAAACCCTAGAATCAGCAGTTACAAATCTCACTTCTTTTTCGTTGCTGCTATTTTCCTTTCCCACAAGGTTGCTCCAAAGTTGCTAAGAAAATAACAATTGTGAGTGGGATTCGATACTGCACTGGTAGAACCCAGTGGATTCCTAGCCAGCATTTATTCAAGACTGCGGGAATCTGGGTATATATTATTATAAGCTTGTCGCAGCTATTTATACCTGTTTTGTTAATAATAAACTACCACATCACATTCCTAACAATTATATCCAAATCACTGATGTATATAGTTCTATAAATTATTCCAGTACAAATAACACCTGCTAAAGAGGAAAGAATCACTCGGGAAACTGGTTTACCAACCGCCATCACTTGTGCACGCTTGTCTGGCTCCACGATGTCGGCGGCCGTATACATTACAGGCTGTCCGACAACCTCATTGTACAAGTTTGGAGAAAAAACCCTTGGAAATGGTCCTCCATGGGCCACAACATACGCTAGAAGTGTCCCATACTGTCTGTACAGGTCTTTTCGCATACCTCAAAGAAAAACAACAAAGGCACAGAATAAGTCAAATGCAAGCATAAAAGAGCAGCAGTGTGAGCTATGAAATTAATGGTGTGACCATAAGCTTTAACCACCCTCCCGACTTAGTAATTTTACACAAATCAAGCAACTTTTCTTTGTGAACTAGAAAAAATAAACGTCATGCATTTTGGTCTCTTAACAGGCCACACACTTAACATAAGGCTATTGTTTTCAGGCTTCGGAAAACTTTTTTTAAAAACGTAATTGTACAAATACCGTACAACCATATAAATATGCACTTGTTATATCTAAACCTTCCCCCCTCCCCCCCTCCCTCCCCCCCCCAAAAAAAAAAAAAAAAGTTTGGATTACGGTAACATGGCTTTAAAAATAAATAACAATGCTTCTCGGTATGAAGCTCACAATATTGCCTCTAAAAGTTTTCAAATATTTTATTTGTTTTTAGGGTTAATGGGGTTAGCCTAATCACACATTTTTTTCATGGGTTCTAGCAACAGAAAATAACTTACAAAATGCATCCTTGCAGAGTGATCGCTCTGACACAGGCCCCTTGAATATTCTGGACTGGCAGATCTTGCTCACCAACTCCATTCGGAATTGGCGAGATAACCCGCCATTATCTATCCATCAGGGTGGAGAACAACTGAATCAAGAAATCTCTGAAATCCGGCCGGGGCCCAGGGGCCAAGCCCCGGTATTCGCCCCCTGGAAGAAAATGAATGTATGCAATTTTGAAAGTAATTTAGGGCCTCTCCTGAAAGCAAAAAGCACAAAGTAAACATGAATAGAAACAACAACAAAGAAAAGAATGTTTTATGCACATGTCTTTCAAAAAAGTTAAGTCGAATCTTGATTTGTAGGCCTAACAAAGTTTGAGGTCCACCACTGTTACACACAAACTCCACATTTCCAATTTTACTGGGCACACGGTTGTCTATATTTTAGATGCAAACAGGCAAGAATTTTTATAATTTTAGAGATATTTAGGGGTACGTTAGTAAAAACACAACATCTTAGGTATTAGTGACTAGTGTATAGATTTAAATGAAATAAAATGCAAAATGAACAGAAATAAATTCTCTTTTGATTATCTACCTTTTTCTACTTCTCTTGTCATGTCTTGTTTTTTTATTACTCCATGTGTATAAAAAAAAAAGTTTTAAAATGTCCAAACAAGCCCCCTTCTCTTCTTCACTTTTATGCCAGTCTGAAAGATCGTATGCATCATTGCATGCACACTTCTGACACTAATTGTCTAATGTCAGTACCGATCTCTTCCTCCGACTCCAAGTCCATTTCTCTCACTTTAATGTCTGATAAATGGAAGCCTGTAAACTCCCCTTCATCAGTTGAAGAATCCAAACCATCCATTTTAGACACACACACAATAAAATTTGAAAATAAAATCGAAAAAACGAATGCATCACAGAGAAAACTTGTGGAAATGCAGTCGAATGTTTTCACAACAGAAAAAACCGGAAGTCAATTGCCGGAAGTCTCGCAATCTTTCAAACAACGCGAGAATATAACCACATGGTTGATACGGACGCTTTTGGACGTTTTGCCTGTTTAGACCTTTGGCCGCTTTTGGCCGCTATGCCCAGTAAAGGGTAGCCCCTCAGCTTTTCACACTCGGAACTCAATATTTTTTTTCTCGGAAATGCAAATGCCTTTCGCGGAAATCCGCGGATTCGCGGAGAATTCTCCACCCTGATCCATGGACATCCCTTGAATTTAACATCTGTTGGTCGCCTCAGATCAACACCGTCCTTGAAGAAACAGCTGCAAGTATCTTCAAGGAAGGTGTCCCTCCCGATTGACAACAAAATTTTGGACTCGTCCGGAGGGTTAGGTGCCAACTGCTGGATCACCATTTTCAACGGTTGATTCTGAAAATTACAATAGTGAAAACACTAATATTTCAAATAATTAATTATTGTAATAGTTTTCTTCTGAGTAAACTATCAGTACATGAGCTACCTTAGTAAGAAAATCGTGTTACATAAGTACAATAAGAAAATAGTCATTGGGTGAACTATACCAATGAAGTGTGGTGTGTACTATATAAATCATAGAAATATTAACCCATGTTAAAAAAGAAACTGATTAATTCTTTGCAACATACACCTAGCAAATTTACACCACATGTTATTAATTTTTTTTAAAAACTGCTTTATTTAACTGGAAAGATAAAGTGAAATCAAATGTACTTACCTCGATCACTCTATGGTTCAGTGAAACTGTGGGTGTTCCAGAATCCAGCTGAAATAGACAAAATATATATAAAAATATATGCAAAAACAATGATGCAGAATATGATATCAATTACATAAATAGTAGTAAAGTGCAGGTCAAAATGTCCTAAAGAGAGGTTTAACAGGAAAGTGTCCCGCGTCAACTCAAACAATAGAACACACACGCTTTGGAAACATGAACTATCTTAGTAAGAGAAAATCATGTTACATAAGTACAATAATAAAATGTATACATTGGGTGTGTTGAACTACTCCAATCAAGTGTGATGTGTACTATATAAATCATAGAAATATTATTAGCCCCTGTTCAAAAGGAAACCGTTTAATTCTTAGCAACATACACCTAGCACACCCCCTCCGTGGGGGTGCCAGGGGTTTCCGTATAAATAGTATCCCCACATTTGGAAATTTTGTGCTTTAAATTCCCACTGTCGCAGTCTTTCTCATTTGTTCATTCGCATTCTCTGTTCTATCAATCTACTATACTATGTTCTTTGCTAGACCAGTCACCTACCTTTTTTCTTGAAAACTCTTCCAAAACTCTTCATTTGTGTATGAGGTCTGTTGGGTCATCTTGGGAATATTGGATTTTCTGCCAAATGGCCACTAGGGCTTCCTATGATATTATTTAGCAATGTAGGCATTATATATGTATACGTTTTGTGGATATTTTATAATGATATTTTATTTCTATAAACGGAGGGTTCGATAAATTAAGAGTATATCCTCAGCGCCCTCTGTGTGGGATGACTTTATAGTAAGGTGACCAGCCGATGGGGGAGTGCTTTCAGTGTTACTTCTAAAGTTGTTTCAGAAGATCTTTTATACGGATCAGGAGTGAGTCCTCTTTCAATTAAGTTGTGGTCCTGATTTTGTGGTCCTGGTTCGGCTGTTTACAGCCCGCTGGACCCTGTAAGCAATAACTAACTAACATAGCATATTTACACTGCATGTATTACATTTAACACAACAGCTTTATTTAACTGGAAAGTGAAATGAAATGTACTTACCTCGATCACTCTCTGGTGCAATGAAACTGTTGGTGTTCCAGAATCCAGCTGAAAACAAGAAATATAAACAAATATATGCAAAAACAAACAATGATGCAGAATATGATATCAATTGTATATAGTAAATTGTAGGTCAAACTGTCCTAAAGAGAGGTTTAACAAAAAAAGTGTCCTGAGTCAACCAAAACAATTGAACACACACGCTTTGGAAACTTCCATCTGAAGCACATTGGTACCACCCCCCCCCTCCCCCACCCCTGAGGCAAACCAGCAAAACTTACCAAAACCCATTAAAGACAGCTTAAATAGTGTTGGATTTCTGTACTAGGTGAATCTATTACACAAAATGCAATTAGACTAGAGTTGAAAGTTTTTCAAATGTCCTTCATTATGTGGAGATATTAAGGTGCTTTATGAAATGTAGAATCATTCATTCATCAGGATTCATAAAAAGGCCATACATTTTATTTCTAGCATGAACTTGTACGCACATTTGTCATGTGAAACAGTGTGGCTCACATATTGGAAAAAAAATGGAGCTTGGGAGAAATATTACATGCTAAATCGAAGCAAAGGAAAAAAATCAAATCTGGGTAATGATCAACACAACTGTTTTACCAAAGTGGCAGCTTAAATTCGGATGCATGTCCCTTAAATGAAATTTAAACCATGAAAGTAGTTTTCATTATTGATAATCTATATAATAAAAAAACCAATTATGTTATTTTGGCTGCGACATATATTTGCTGGGGTTTTCTTTTAGGCTTCAGTGTTGGTCCGAAACTAAACATTATTAAGGAAACACCATTGCAATTTTCAGTTATAAATCAAATTTTAAGTATCTGTTTTTTGAGCAAGTAGGCTGTCAATGGTGTAACGTTAATGTATCATTACAAAAAACTTTAAGGTAAAGGCCAGAGTTATAGCCAAAAGACATGATGACCAAAACAATAACCTCAATCCACACAGGTGCCAAATCTCCTGGAGTGTTATCAATGTACCCAGGTCCGATGGGCTGTGTCAAAGCATTCTGGAGGCTAGGGCATGGTTGTAGAACCTGCAGGATAGGGCGTGCTTGGAGGACCGGCAGCTGCAGCGGAGCGTCCTCTATAATAGGTGGCGGTTGAGCGGCTTGTCCCATAAATGGCAGCACATCTGGAGGTTGGTCTCTATAAAACAAACCATATCAATAAAATGCTATGTGCATTTTCAGTCTGGGAAACTAGAGCTTCAAAAAACTATGGCGGGATGGCCAAATCAATCTCCCGATTACCAGGGAAGATTACCATTCAAGTACACATTCTGATCAAGTAAGCTAAATGATCCATACCGGTCAAAACAGTATCATGTTGGAGGCATTGTACTTTATTTTTTTAGGTAATGTGGTCGAACAGTGTATTATCAGAGGCATTCTATTTGTAGTAAAACAGATTTATTTCCTAGTCAGTTTGTTATAGGTGGTATTCAATTTCTAGTCGAACAATTTTTTCTACATAGACAAGCTGAGTAAACATCATCAGCTCTAATATTATGCTCACCGAAAAACCTCTGGCACAACAAAAATCCTGGCCTGCTTAACCCTCTTTTTAATAACCTCTACAGTGTCTGTCTCCCAGTTTGGCAGAGGGTTGAGTGAGCGGCCTTTACTGGAAATCAGCAGCTGAAACACTTGTGGCGTTTCACCATTTTTGAAAAATGATTTGCCACTGGCATTGCTATCCAGTGGCACACCTGCAAAATGTAGAGAATTAAGATGTGTTAAGTTTCAAATCTTGCACCCACACTCAAAGTTCAGGTATGACAAGGAAACAGCAGTTCACAGGCAAGAAAATAAAATGTATTATAAGTGATTTTGAATCTGATCTGCAATCGTGATTTTGAATCTGATCTGCAATCACGAAATTAACAACTCTGGTAAAAGGACAAAGGAGGAACAAAGCAAAGCATGCTGACCAAGCAGACTATACACCTCTAATGCAATAACATATGACGGTCTACAAGCACCAAAACCCAAAAGTTATTATTCAGAAAAGGCAATAGGAAATAAGCAAAAAAGGAGGAAATTATTGTGGGTGCCGGGATAAGCCCCTGGTGAAGTCCAGTGACAACACCCCTGGTGGGAATCAGGGGACACTGCCCATTGAAGCTGGACAATTTTTACATTTTTCACACCGAAAACTTGCACCGGGAACACCTTAACTTTACAAAAAAATTTGCACTTAATAATGCTGCACTAATTTCTCACCAAGGTGTTCAAATCTTAATCCAAATTTACACAGACTCACCGTTTCTTTATCTGCATTCAGTTACCAATCTCCTTGAGCATAGTTGATTTCACTAATCCATACTTTTAGAACAAATAACATTCTGAAACTATCTTTACACAAAAGGTTACAGTTTATTTTATTGGATTGGAGATCATTTATAATTAGAAATGAGGAATGTATGAACATAAAGATATTGAATCTCTCTTAGTCTCTAACTCCAACCTATGTTGCTCCACAAGGAAAGTTTCACACTGTGACATTGTTAGTATTATTGAAACAATAATATTGTCTCTCTGCCACTGACTTACACTGAACCCTACGCACAAAATAATCAGTCTGTGGCATAAGCCTACACTACAGTATCCAAGACTTTGACACTTTCCTTAAGTTAAAGACACAATATTCAGTCTGTGGTATCAGAATAAATAACAAAAGTCTAAAAATTGCATTCAAATGCACATGCGCGCCACTGTTCATAGCAAGCCTGGGGTTTTGGCGCTAGTAAGGAGTGGCCAAGATTGAAAATTGGTAATAAACACTGCGAATTACCGGTATCTCTGTGAATTACACAGAACACTAGTCTTGTTAATTACAACTATCCTAATAATGCCTAATTCTGAATTATGCAACTTAATAACGCAAAATGTACATTTACAGGCATCAGTTATAATATTATTATTAGTAAATAACACGTGTTCTGTGTAATTCACATTATGAAGACCTACTAGAGCCAAAACCTAATCATTACAAATATCATGTGATAATTACAAATATCGACATATTTACAATTAACAGAAAATTAAACATGACCACGCAAAAATACCTATAATTTTTCAATGATATATTGATAATTGTAATTATCCCTTGATAATTGTATTTTCCCTATAATATTGGTAATTCTCTCAGCATATTTGTAATTATCAGGTTTTAGCGCTAGGAAGGTGTGGCAAATACTAATAATTATCAATTAACACTGTGGATTACTGGTATCTCTGTAAATTAGTAATTACACAGAACACGTGTTAATTTCAATTATCTCATTATAATGGTAGGCCTAACTCTTGGTTTTGGCGCTTAGTAGGCCGTCATAGAATCACAATAACAGAAGTCCTAGTGATATTTAAAAAATAAATTGTAAAGCAAACAAGTATGCTTATTTTAACTTATGAATTCATTTTCAAGCAAATCATATTGGACAACCAGAAAACTGCCCACCTTGTATGTCAGTCTTCTAAATCTAGTGGTATGTGCCTTTCCGGCTGCTGGAAGTCCTCATCATAATCTCTATCATGCCACATATTGTCTGAAAACATCACAACAAAATTAGGTTCAACAGAGCCAGAGGACAAAAACAAACACATTTTGCCTCTTGATGTAGGCGAGATGGCTCACGGGCAATTGGTGCTGTAAACATCAATATATATATATATATATTCATGCAGCCATGTTCACATATTCATGCAGCCGTTTTGTCTGTTGCATTCATATCAGTCTTACAATGTTTACAGTAAGCCCGCTTCATTAACAAACACACGTGACGGATACTGTTATCAACACACTGTAAGTGTGACTAGGCCTACAGCAATTGTCAGTGTTCCACAAATCTACAACACAATCATTGACATTGGCACCACACGCGGCGTTGTATACTTCGAATGTAATCCGTATCAGTAACTACGGTTAAAAGTATATATTACTGACGTAAATAATTATATACTCAGACAAGAAGTATGTAATTTTGCTTACCGTTTTCTTGAAAAGAAACTTCTGTCCCACAAATTTGCAGCGTGGTGAAAAAGCGGGATTTCGCAAGTCTACGCTGATTGGTCACTATATAATGCGCATGCGTATACGCAGCATGGTTGAGACAAAACCGAACAGTTCCGTGGAACACGACATATTTATAATTAACACGTGAAAATTGTAATTATCAAGTGAAAATTATAATTTTCTGTTTTGACGCATTTCCAGACGGATTGCTTGAGCCCAAACTGAAAATTAAACATGATCACGCGAAGATATTTATAATTTGTCAATGATAATTGTAATTATCGCTTGATAATTGTAATTATCGCTTGATAATTGTAATTATCCCTTGATAATTGTAATTATCTCATGATATTTATAATTATCAGGTTTTGGCGCTAGGAAAGCATGGCAAATACTGATAATTATTAATTAACACTGTGGATTACCGATATCTCTGTGAATTACACAGAACACGTGATAATTTCAATTATCTCGTGATAATGGTAACTCTCGGTTTTGGCGCTAGTAAGCCGCCATAGGTATGGCCAGAGGTCTTTCACTCAGATACACTGCACCGGTCTGGTGGAAGGCATTCCAGAAACTTGAAAACACATTTCTTCTCTTCTTGATAATCTGGATGTATAATTATCTGATCTCATCCCAATTTCATAAGTCACTGCGCTGAAAGTTTTGCTTAAATGTTAATTGACTGGTCTGCCTGCTAGAATGTGTTGAGCGATAGTGAAGAAGTTAAAATGTTAAGTTATGATGTATGCACCCTTCTCGCCACTGTCTCTGTGTGAGCGTGTATGTTGGTATAGATCGCCGCGCTTTGAGCCTTGGGGAAAGGCGCGTACATAGCATCCTGTATTATTATTATTATTATTATTATTATTATTATTATTATTATTATTATTATTATTATTATGTGTGGGTGTGTGGGTGTGGGTGTGGGTGTGTGTTTATTCACCTCCCTCCCACCAGCGCTGCGATCATGCCCGTCGGCGTGGAGATATTTACGCGCTTTATAAATTATTCATTCATTCATTTATCGCTATTTCTGGAGTACTTGAAGTTGTGTTACGTGGTCTGAATGGATCAATTGTGCCGCGCGCGCAGCTAACCTTGGCCTCCCTGTGGCATCACGTGACTTTAAAAAGGTTCTCACGCAGGCACAGGCGTTGCGTTGTGTTGTATTGTATTATTGACTGTTGTATTGTATTTTACTGTGTTGTAAATATTATATTATATTGTATTGTTTTGTTTTATATATACCTCCACAGTGTCCTACTGCCGTAGCTCAAGTGGTTGAGCCTTCGTTTGGCACACCGATGACCCAGGTTCGAATCCCATGATGGGCGAAATAAAAACTGGCCATGTTCACAGTCCATTTTAGCAGTATGATTAGATAGATACTCAATGCCACAGGCGCTTGTGCTCAGTGCTTATAGGGTCCAGCGGACTGTCACGAGCCCAATCAGGACCACACAAAATGAAGTGAAGTCAGGCTAAACTGTTAACATTTAAATAGGACAAACCAACATCATGTAAATTCATTGGTGCCAACCAGTACGGATTGACCGTATTTAATTCCGGCGAAGTGAATTAAATACGGAAATACGGTAGCTTTTATAAAAATACGGAGGAAAAGTTGCCGATCGTTTATCTTTGCCAGCGGTGCTTTTGTACCGGTTTCTGGTCTCATAATAGTACTCCTGCACTCACTGAACGTCGCTGCGTTCAACAAGCTGATTTTCATGGTGATTTTAGAGTAAAACAAGTGTGGTGTTCAACAAGCTGATTTTTATCGTGATTTTAGAGGATTGAAAATAGCCTTCTGTTACAGAGGGAAGCCTGTCGTTACTTTATAGTGTCATAGGCTAGGTTTTGCGAGAAAAAAAAAATACTGACAAGTGTTAAAAAATACTGACAAACGGGTCCGGAAATACTGACAAGAAGATTAGGGGGTTGGCACTAAAAATTGAAACAGGTGCTGACTATTGCATACTTTAAAAATCTCACCAAAAGGTATTGAACCAAAATATATTTCCCTTTCATCAACCAGATCAGCACATTCAGACATAAAATGGCGAACGAAAAAGGATTTGTCACATGCAAAGCACCATGGTACTGTTCTTCTCCTTTTAAAAGGAAACTATGGGTGACATAAGTATGTCCATTATGAAGGCGAGGCAAAACAGTTTCTTCTTTGCGGATGGATGCAGTTAGGCAAAGAAGCAGATAAATCTGGAAGAATTTGAAATAATTTGATTAGACCATTCAGTCTGCCACAGCCGTTTACAATAAGATCCAGTCATACAACGCAGGTCACAATATGGAACAAACTGGAAAATTGCTCTGGTGATTCAGTGTTGAGCTAGGTACCTACCCCCTCTTTCCCTGGGATGGTTATCCCCGTCTGCCGTATCGCCAAGGGTGGTTGTGGAGGTTATACCTCAATGTTCATTCACCCCACAGCGCACAGGCCAATGAAACAGAGCAAGGTCAAAGTAAGTTTATATTGTCTTGCATCCAACTTGTATAATTATAACGATGGTCATAGTGTCCTGCGATAAAGACACAATTCTTCATTATTTAGGGGCTTGTCCGCACTCATATAGGTTTTGGAATGATTTAAAACGACATTTGAAACAAACAACCGTGATCATGTAACAAAACTGAGATTTTCAAAATGTCTTGTCTTGTTTGGTTGTGAAAACAACTTTCAAATGGACGAATGCTTTAATTTTATATTGATAAACTTACATGCCAAATTATTCGATATCTAAATGTCGTTTTAGTGGGTCAAAACCTCACTTGAATGCTTTCTTGAGTTATTTAAAATATTAATATCAAGTGGATGAATATTTCCACAAAATTGAACTACGACACCACCAGTTTTGTCAGAAATGGCTTTTATATAATGTTATTTTTGACGGGTTTGTGTTATAGTGTGTAGGCCTACTTGTCATGAAGAACTCCTGTTCCAATTCTAGTTTTATTTTCCAATATTATTAGATTTATTTTGAACGGTTCTGCTGGTAACTTATATAGGTTATTTTAAATTTTATATTATTTTGTTTTCCTTTGCTGCTTTGTCTCACCCATTCTGTAAAGAATCACCTCATTCTGTTGAACCGTAGGTCAAAAAAAGTTTAATTTTAAAAAAAAATAAAAAGAATACAAGAAATAAGCTGGAAACCGTGCCACTAAAGTTTGGCGAGGTGCAAGTATTCAAACCGCTCAAGGCGGAAGATAGACAGTCACAGTCAAAACACCAAACACTGCACACTCATACTCTCACTTGTTTTTCTATTATTCATTTTAGTCAACACCCCAAGCTTTCGCCCTTCATTCCGAACTTTATCAAAGGTATCTGGCAACACATATATCCATACCTATCCTATCCCGTAACTCGATGGTCGTTTTGGCACCACAGATGATCGCTTAACCAGCGTACTCCATCTTTCTCTGTCCTCAGCTTCGCTCAGTGTCAAGCCAGTCCATTCTCGAATGTTGTCCTCCCACCTTTTTTCGGTCTCCATTTTCTTCTGCCTCCTTGAACCGTGCCTTGCAGGACGGTCTTTGCAAGGCCTGGTGCTCTGGTGACGTGGCCATACCATCGGAATTTCCGTTTCTTCACCACTGTCAGCATGTCATCATGTTGTCCCATGGCTTGTGTGATGGTCTGTCGGACTTCGTCGTTGCTGATGTGCTGAGTATAGGAAATGCCCAGAAGTCTTCTGTAGCACATCATCTCCATGCTTTGAATCCTTCGTTGTAGATCTGCTGTGAGGGTCTATGTTTTGCAAGCGTATAGGAAGATGGAGATGACAAGGTACGTAGCTTACCTTGGAATCGCAGGCGCTTGTATCTGGACACGCGAGCGCCTCTGCCTGTGACGCGTCTCCCTTAGATAACAAAAGGGAGACGCGTCACATGCATAGGCGCTCGCGTGTCCAGATACAAGCGCCTGTGCTTGGATTGTAGACTGATGGTCCTGTCTTTCCAAATGGGCTTCAACCTTGTTAGGTTAGCAGTTGTTTGTGCGATCATGGAGAGGACTGCCTGTCGTGACCCATTGTCTGTGTTACGTTGAAACGCGAATGGTGCGTTTGAAATGCGCACGATGTTATGTGTGAAGCGCGTGCAATGGCAGGCTTGTGTGTGACGCGCGCGATAGATCTGTTCGTTTTATTTTTGCAACGCATGCAGTAATAGAGTGTATTTATCTTTGATTTGATTTTGCGTTGTTATTAGTAGAGGCTTTGTGTAGCGTTAGTGTTTTTAGTTGGTCGATATTGTTTGAGAATTTTCGGGAATCAGTTGTTTACTATCGATCGAAGCGTGTGGATTATTCTGTTGGTTACCATGGAAGCTTCCATTCCAAATGAGGTTGTATGACGTGAGTCACGTGATGATGAAATTAATTTTGATTGGTTGTGGTGTTTTATGTAGGATTATTCTCGTTTGTTCCAGTGTATGTAGAGACTATATAAGCGCCGCACTGTTAAAAAAGTGGGAGATAGTAAAGTTGTTGATAGTGATTTGGAGAGTTGCTGTGAAAGTTGTTGAGTTGAATTGAGAATTGTATGCAGTTGTTGATGTGTGCTGAATAAAAGTGGAAAGCTTCATACGTCGACTTTGTGACTTGTATGCTGCTTGAGCGGGTTGCGTGAATAAACGAATCTGAGTTACACAACTATCAGGAATTCAAGCATCGGGGCTGAATCAGATACTGATAGAAAACACCAACCTCGAACTGAGTGTAACATTTTGGGGGCCAAGCCGGGATTCACGCCATAGCCAAGGGTTCAACTGCTACAACAAGCGAGTCAACGTTACGAGAGGCAGTCATCGAGGGTAGCCGCCAACGAGTTGCGTCGAGAGGGGCCAACATACTGGGACTACATCATCCGATAGATTCGGGTTGACTGCAAGGGCGTGTAGTCGCCGAAGAGTTGCTTCGTGAGCGAACAACAGAGCGGGACTACGTGGCTGCCGCAAGACTACGTCGAGGGACAGTCTCGGAGCTACATCGCCAGTGTTACAGAGAGCGGCGAGCGGACGTCGCGTCTACTTCAGCACAGGAGCGTATACATCAACACCAGCGTGGTGCAGCGTCGCATACGACGAGGACAGCGGGGCCTGCGTCAACGAAGGCGACTAGTGACAAGCATCAGCGCTACTGCAGAAAGCGTGCTGTTCTAGAACAGTCTAGAAAGGTACAGCACAGTCAAGAACTTTCCAGAAAAAAAGAACTCTACAGTCAAGAACTTTCTAGAAGAAGAACCTTCCAGAAAAGAACTTTCTAGAAAAGAACTTTCCAGAAGCATCAAGATGGCTGACTTCTGGCAGAAAGGGGTTGAACTAAATCTAAAAGGCAAACAGCTGACGGAGTACGTCAAATTCCAGGAGAGAATATTGCGTGAAGAAAAAGAAAGAGAATTAGAACTGAAGCGTCTGGAAATTGAAGAGCGGCGTCAAGAAAAAGAAGAGCAGCGTCGCCGAGAAGAAAGAGAAGAGCGGCGTCAAGAAAGAGAAGCAGAAGAGCAGCGACGCCGAGAAGAAAGAGAGATGGAAGAAAGACGACTAGAAGCTGATCGTCAGTACCAGCTGGAGTTGGCGCGTATCCAAAACAATCAGCATGCGCCACAAGTCGTCAGCGACCACATGGCTCCAAAATTGCCAGCTTTCGTCGACGGGAAGGACCAGATCGACAGTTATTTAGCGAGATTTGAAAGGTTTGCCAAAAGCTCTAACTGGCAACCTCAAGACTGGGCGATTCGACTAAGTGCACTTCTGACGGGAGAAGCACTCGACGTCTACACCAGATTGTCGGACGATGACGCTAAAGACTACGACGTCTTGAAAGAGGCCCTATTGCAGTGCTACAACTTTACAGAGAAGGGCTACCGTAAACGCTTCCGTGAATGCCGGCCTAAGTCAGACGAGACGCCAAAGCAATTTGTGGAGCGCCTGTCGTCATACTTACACAAATGGGTGGAACTATCAGGCAGAGGAAAGTCTTACGATAGTCTCCATGACCTGATCGTGAAGGAACAATTTCTCAATGCCTGTCACAAGGACCTAGCGACCCACTTAGAAGAACAAAAGCTGCAGACGCTTAAAGATGTGACTGAGGCTGCCGAAAGATATCTCATCGCTCATGGGAAGACCCTGGGGCCACCCAGCGCGACGAAACATTTTCAGAAGACTGGAAACCATGGGAACCAGATCCAGGGAAGCCAGACGAACCAGAAACAGACGGACTCCACGCCTCCTCCCAGGGAAGGGCATTCAAGAGGCTGTTTCACCTGCAACGCTACAGACCACAGAGCGGCTAACTGTCTTCAAAACAAAAGTAGCGGACAGCGGGGCAGTGCGGACAATGCAGCGGTGGGCAACCGACAGAGACGTTTCTCCAATCGACGGCAAACCAGTAGATCTGACCATCAGGTGTGCGGCGGGAGCGTCATCCTTCCGAGTGAAACCGAGCGCACAGCTACCCCTGCGGACGTGCAAGAGTGCATGACTGATGGCCAACTTCTCCTTGCCAACGGGAAATCCATCCCCGTCGTCGCCAGCGCAGCTGTGACCGTCCAGAACATGCCTGTTTCCAAGGGACGCGTCGGAAATCATGAAGTGACTGTCTTAAGAGACTCTGGCTGTAGTGGGGTCATCGTCAGAGAAGACCTAATCGCTAAAGAACAGTTCACTGGCGATTCAAAATGGACACTTATGGCCGACAGCAAATGTGTGAGAGCGCCAGTTGCGAAGATTCATGTCAACACCCCTTTCTACATAGGCGAAGTCGAAGCGGTTTGCCTGAAGAAGCCGCTGTATGATTTGATGATCGGGAATATCGACGGCGCGAGACGACCCGACGACCCCGATCCGGAATGGAGTCCTGCCTCAACCCAACGCGTCGAAGTTGTGGAGGAGGATCCATTGCCGTTTCCCGATGGAGACCTTACAGAGCTGCTACGGGACAGTGTGGTTACTCCGGCTCAGCCCTGCCGACCAGAGATCGTCGGTGCTGTCACTACCAGGGCCCAGGCCAAGAGAGACAAAACGTCTACGCCACTGAAGGTCGCCGACAACTCCAAAGCTGCCATCGTGGACAGAGATAAGCTGATCCAGCTCCAGGAAGCTGATAGTACTTTAAACAAGTACAGGAACCGCCAAGACCACGTGACCAAAGGCAGTGGTACGGTCTATTTTGAGGTGAAGGCCAAGATCCTGTACCGAATCTTCCAGCACCCGAGGGTCAACGGAGGTAAACCACTACGTCAAGTCTTGGTACCGTTACCCCTAAGGCGCCAGGTGATGGAAGTAGCGCATGACTCAATCATGGGAGGTCACCTGGGTATCAAGAAGACGTCGGATAGAATCCAGGCGGTGTTCTACTGGCCAGGACTTCATGCGGACGTCAGCCGTTTCTGCCGATCATGTGACATTTGCCAGAAGACCATACCTCGAGGAAGGGTCCCGAAAGTGCCTATGCAGAGGATGCCTCTGATCGACCGACCTTTCAAGAGGGTGGCCTTAGACTTAATCGGCGAAATAAGACCTCCGAGTGAAGAAGGTCATCGATGGGTACTGACTTTAGTGGACTATGCGACTCGGTACCCAGAAGCAGTGCCGCTGAAGAAGATTGACACTGAAACTGTAGCAGAGGCACTGGTGGACATGTTCAGTAGACTTGGAGTGCCTGAAGAAATTCTGACAGACCTCGTGACACAGTTCGTCTCTGACTGCATGAAGGAGGTCAACAGACTGCTGAGCATCCGGCATTTGACTACGACACCCTACCATCCAATGTGCAACGGGCTTGTCGAAAAGTTCAATGCTACGCTGAAGTCCACCCTGAAGAAACTGTGCAGCGAGCAGCCCAGACAATGGCATCGCTATATCAACGCCTTACTTTTCGCCTACAGAGAAGTACCGCAGGAGTCCACCGGCTTTTCTCCGTTCGAGCTGCTGTACGGAAGAACCATCAGAGGGCCGATGCACATCCTGAAAGAACTGTGGACGAAAGAAGTAGACACCCCAGAGGTGAAGAACAGCTACCTGTACGTGTTTGAGCTACGGGAGAAGCTGGAGCAGACTCTCGAGATAGCCAGAGAAAACCTGAAGAAGTCCCAAGACTGTGGAAAGCACTACTACGATCGTAGGGCTGTGAACAGGAAGTTCAAACCTGGCAACAAAGTGCTGGTGCTGCTACCTACTGATCATAATAAGTTGCTGATGCAGTGGAAAGGCCCGTACGAAGTGGAGACCGTGGTGGGGATCAACGACTACAAGGTGAAGGTCGGTCAGCATTCCAAGATATACCACGCCAACCTCCTTAAGCTGTACGTGGAAAGGCCATCAGAGACTGTGCACGCAGCCACAGCAGCTGTGACCGACAACAGCTTTGACAGCGAGGAACTGTTGGAACTAGGAGACTTCCACAGCAAAGAAGGCATCGATGATGTTAAGCTAGGACCAGGCTTGACGGAAGGTCAGAAGATGGAGCTCAAGGATCTTATGGGCGAGTTTTCCCGTAACTTCAGCGATGTCCCAGGCTCTACGACTTTGGTCGAACATGAAGTCCACCTCACTTCGAATATCCCTGTTCGATCAAAACCCTTCCCGATCCCTTTCAAGGCCCGTGAATCCTTGAAGAAAGACATCGATGAGATGCTGAAGATGGGCATCATCAGGGAGTCCAGTTCCCCCTACGCGTCCCCTGTCGTGGTCGTGAAGAAGAAGGACGGGAGCAACAGAGTATGCATCGACTACAGAAAGGTTAATAAGATCACCGTCTTCGATCCCGAGCCGATGCCTACGGCAGCAGACCTCTTCCGCCAATTATCGGGGAGTAGAATCTTCTCAAAGATTGACCTCAGCAAGGGTTATTGGCAAGTCCCCGTGCGTCAACAGGACATACCAAAGACTGCTTTCATAACTCCTGATGGGATGTACGAGTGCCTAAGGATGCCCTTTGGCATGGTCAACAGCGGAGCTACCCTGAAGAGAGGAATGAGGAAGATGCTCAAAGGGATGGACAACGTCGTGTGTTACTGGGACGACTTGCTAGTCCACACCCGCACCTGGGAAGAGCATCTGCAGACCTTGAGGGAGCTGTTTCACCGTCTAACAGAAGCTAACCTGACCGTGAGACCCAGTAAGTGCATTCTGGGGACTGACAACGTCGACTTTATCGGCCATTCGCTGAAAGAAGGACAAAAGGGGCTTCTACTAGAAAACGTCACCAAGATTCTGAACGCTCCACGTCCCCAAACCAAGAAGCAGGTGCGATCTTTCCTGGGGTTGGCTGGATATTATAGGGAGTTTGTACCGAACTACTCCGCCATCACAGCACCCTTGTCGGACCTGGTGCGGAAAGGCTGTCCTAATCAAGTGGAGTGGGGACCGTCTCAAGAGAAGGCATACCAGACTGTGCGCGACCTCCTTTCGAAGGATCCGGTGCTACGACTGCCCGACACTTCCAAGGAATTCGTCTTAAGAACAGACGCAGCGGACGAAGGCATTGGCGCCATATTGATGCAAGAACATGAAGGAAAACTATTTCCGGTCAGTTACGCCAGCAAGAAGCTGTCCAGGGCTGAGAAAAATTATTCGACCATGGAGAAAGAGTGCCTTGCCATCATATGGGGAATCCGGAAGTTCGAACTGTACCTTCAAGGAGTGAAGTTCGTGCTGCAGACTGATCACAAGCCGTTAACTTACTTGAACTCTGCCAAGTTTGTGAACAGTCGCATCATGAGATGGGCTATGTACTTGCAGAACTTTAACATGCGAGTAGAATCTATCAAAGGATCAGACAATCTTGGTGCGGACTTTCTCAGCAGAGTATGTGAGTAAATAACAATGACAGTATCCAGAAAGACTGAAATAAGTTCTAATTTCTGATTTTGTTTGTGCATTACGTTTCAACGTTGTTGAAAGAAATTAGGTAAATTTCTTCTTGAGTGGGGGGTTATGTTACGTTGAAACGCGAATGGTGCGTTTGAAATGCGCACGATGTTATGTGTGAAGCGCGTGCAATGGCAGGCTTGTGTGTGACGCGCGCGATAGATCTGTTCGTTTTATTTTTGCAACGCATGCAGTAATAGAGTGTATTTATCTTTGATTTGATTTTGCGTTGTTATTAGTAGAGGCTTTGTGTAGCGTTAGTGTTTTTAGTTGGTCGATATTGTTTGAGAATTTTCGGGAATCAGTTGTTTACTATCGATCGAAGCGTGTGGATTATTCTGTTGGTTACCATGGAAGCTTCCATTCCAAATGAGGTTGTATGACGTGAGTCACGTGATGATGAAATTAATTTTGATTGGTTGTGGTGTTTTATGTAGGATTATTCTCGTTTGTTCCAGTGTATGTAGAGACTATATAAGCGCCGCACTGTTAAAAAAGTGGGAGATAGTAAAGTTGTTGATAGTGATTTGGAGAGTTGCTGTGAAAGTTGTTGAGTTGAATTGAGAATTGTATGCAGTTGTTGATGTGTGCTGAATAAAAGTGGAAAGCTTCATACGTCGACTTTGTGACTTGTATGCTGCTTGAGTGGGTTGCGTGAATAAACGAATCTGAGTTACACAACTATCAGGAATTCAAGCATCGGGGCTGAATCAGATACTGATAGAAAACACCAACCTCGAACTGAGTGTAACAGTCTGATACAATGGCCCCAAATATTTGAAGCAGGGCACTGTGTTGAGGGATTGGCCTTGGACTTTGATGTCCTTGTTGATTCCATTGGTGTTGATGGTCATCATTTTGGTCTTCTCCGCACTTATTTCAATTTCATAGGCTCTGGAGGTGCTGTCAAGCCTCTGTACCAGCTGTTCAAGTTCTTGTTCCTCTCCAGCCAATCCATCAATGTCATCCGTAAACCGGAGGTTGAAGAGCCCTACCCCCTATGCTGACTGTGCCTTCGTGATCTGCAAGGGCATCTGACATGTTTCGCTCTAGGAAGATGTTGAAGAGCGTTGGAGAGAGTAGGCATCCTTGACGTGCCCCGATTGTTGTTCTGAACCAGTTTCCGATGGCGCTGTTGTGGAGGACTGCACTGGTAGCCTTGTCATACAGGCTTTTCATAACTTCAATAATTTTAGGGCTGATGTTGTACGCTCTCATGGTTGCCCACAGAGCTGCATGACAGACCCGGTCAAACGCTTTCTTGAAGTCTACAAACACGTGATATAGCTGTTGTTGGTGCTGTAGGTATTCCTCGCATATTATTCTGAGGTTGAAAATCTGTTCAGTGGCACTTTACTCTGCCCTGAATCCTGCTTGTTCTTCAGCTATGATTTATTCAGCTTGGTGTTTCAACCTGTTGAGTATTATTTTTAGGACGACTTTGCTGGGATGGCAGATTAGGCTGAGGGTGCGGTAATTTTCACACTTCTAAAGGGTACCTTTTTTTTTTGAAGAGTGATGACAAGCGACTGGGTCCATGGTGTATGCCACTCCCCACTCTGCCAAATCTTGTTCCAGATAATGGTGAGGGCGTCAATCATCGCTTCTCCTCCTGCTTTAAGCAGTTCCGCTGGTATGCTGTCCACTCCCGCTGACTTCCCCTTCTTCAGCGATTGCACTGCTGCCTCAACTTCTTCTCGGAGAATTGGGAAGATTTCTTCTTCTTCTTCTCTGTTCTGGGTACATGCCAGAATTGATGGGTTTCCGTTTAGTGTGTGGTTGTAAAGGTCAGAGCAGTAATCTGTCAATCTATTCAAGACTTCTTGTTCTTCTGTAAGACATATGCCAGACTTGCTTTGGATCGTAGAAACCTTGGACTGTTTAACACTTGTCAGCCCCTTAACAGTGTATAGGCCTTCTTGCTGTTGTTCTTGTTCAGTCTGTTCTCTATTTCCTGGCATTGATCTTCTATCCAGTTCTCCTTTGCTGTGCGCATGCCTTTTCGGATGTCATTGTTGATGTTTTGGTAAGCATCAGCTCCCTGTGAGGTGTTCTTTTTCTTTTTCATCTCTCTTCGTTTATCACACAGGTCCAAAAGTTCAGGTGTGATCCATGGTTTCTTCTTTGGGCGGTGCTTGACAAGGATCTCAGTGGCGGCATCTGTCACAGCTGAGTTGAAGGTGGTGGTCATGGTGTTGACATCTACTTCACCAGCTCCCAAAAGGAGTAGTGGGGCAAATTTCCCTCCAATTGTGGCTTGGAATATATCTGCCACTGCCGGGTCTTGCAGTTTGTCCATGTCGAACTTCAGTCTGGTGCAATTCGCTGTGTTTACTCTCTTCAAGTAGAGCCGAAAGGACATCATCACGAGATCGTGGTCACTTCCGATGTATGCTCCTGGAAAAGCGTGTCTTGACCATGATGTAGTAAATCTGGTTGTGATGCTCCTTAATGATCCATGTCCATCGTCTGAATTTTTTGTGGAGACCAAGCGTGTTTGTCAGTATCAGATTGTTGTATCTGGAAAACTCCAAGAGTCTCAGACCCTTGTCATTTGCCTCGTTGTTGCAGTGGGGTCCACATGTGTCTCCCCAGTTGTAGTGCGCATCTTGGCCAACCCTGGCATTCCAGTTGCCTTGCACTATGACTATGTCCTTCTTCGGCACTTGGTCAAGGACAGCCTGTAGATGTTCATAGAAGTCCTCGACTTCGCTGTCATATATAGTCTGATGTTGGGGCATAGATCTGGATGATGGTGATGTTAAAAGTGATGGTGATGTTCAGAGTAAATAAACATGGAAAATTTGCAAGCTAATGGCGATCTTGTGAAAAAAATAGCCGAAGCGTTGATTTCAGTTTTTCAACAATTCAATACTCCTGCCACTGCCACTTCTTCTACATCTATCTCTGCGTTTTGGGGGAATTAAATACAAAAAGAAAGCTTTTATTTTCTTCTGACGGAGATACTGAAAACACTGAACACTCCCGCACAAAACTGACCTTGACCTTTTGGTTGTATTCGGGCACTGAACTATTAGATCAGTGGTGTTCGGGACGTTACAGACGTTTTATCTTCGAATATGTGGAGTGATTTATGTTGACAAATGAATTATTATCACAACACTTTGGATAAAGAATCTTTGGTAAGACCTTGCATTTTATTACAGAATGCAGTCAAATTATAAAAACTAAGTTTTCAAGCGAATACAGGAAACTCTTAAATAATGAAAATTGCAGTGCTTAAACAATGAATTGTGTACGTTATGCATTATTTAAGAAATTCTGCTAAATAATGCATTACTCACCTAAAAAAAATTCATTACTGACAAACATTTCTAAATAAAACATGATTTCACACTATCTGCAAAATAATGCATTATATAGGTAAATTATTTCTTATTTAGCAGCAAGTCATGATTTATTTACTTATATTATTTAGAGAAGCAAAGACTATTCTGCAAGGCACAGTACAAGGAGGTAGAAGAAGAGGGAGACCGAAAAAGAGTAGGGAGGACAACATTCGAGAATGGACTGGTTTGACACTGAGCGAAGCCATCAGGGCTGCTGAGGACAGAGAAAGATGGAGTATGCTGGTTAAACGATCATCTGTGGTGCCCCTACGACCTCCGGGTTACGGGACAGGATAGGGATAGGATAGGATTTAGAGAAATCTTACATTGTTTGTAAACAAATTATGATTTTGAAAATATTCTTCTCTATAAAGTTTAATTGTCTGAAAGTTCTATTAAAAAAAAAATAATTTTTCTTTTTAAATGCACTAAAAAATTGCAAATAATTATTTTTTTAAAGGGAATTTCATAGTCACGGGACCTATCAACCGCATAAGTTATTTGGTAAGCTTTTCTCCGGAAGATAGCATCTAATACGAGTTATATTAAAGATGATGTCAATATTTCAGGTCCGCTTCTTGAGGGGAGATAACAACTGTCTGTGTTTTGCACACACTTTGTTGTCTCCCTTTTATATAACCTCTTGGAGCCTATGCATGGTCGATTCAAACCGTACCACAGGCTCCCGTAAAGCATCTTCCTATAAAGCGCGCGTCCCTCAGTCTACGTACTGCCTGCATGGGTGCTTTCCTCCTCACTGTCTGTATTTTTTTCTGTCTTTTTTCATTTCTTTCTATCTTCTCTTCCTTTATTTCTGTCTGTCTCAGTATCTGCTTGTCTGTGTGTATTCTTTTCCTTTAAAAAAATTTGTCTTTTTATCTGTCTGTCCTTTCTTTATCTATTAATTTTCTGTCTTCCTTCCATCATTCCTTCATTTCTCAATTTCTTTATTTACTTATGTCTCATTGTCTGTCTTTATTAATTTTATATATTTCTTCCCTTTTCTTTTCTTCTGTTCATTCTTTCGTGATTTGTTTGTTTGTTCCGTTTTGGTATGGGTTTATTTCTTCTTCTTCCGCCGTTCGTTTTTTTTTTCGTTTCTTTAATCTGTGTTTTTTAGTTTGATAAATGAGTACATAAGTAAATTAATACATACATAAAATGTATATGAAATATCTAAACAATATGTTTGAATGTCCAGTTAAGTTATAGATGCTGGGGTTTTTAGCCTTCTAACCTACTGGGTGAAAGGGAGGGGGGGGGGGAGAGGAATAAACGTTATTTTGTTCATCTTTGTATATCCACGTCGATAATATAATAACGGATTACATTATTAAAATGGGTAATTAACCTCAGAAATTAAATCATTCTTCTTGTTAGTAGTTACGCTTACATTAAGTTTGCTATCCTTGCAAAAACAGAGTAAGCTTGCAGGAACAACTGGACCAGAGGCCTATATGTGTATTTATTAAATGTATGGCTAACGTAGTCATTGTTCAAGGTAACTGACTAATTCTGATTACTAAAATATGGGGTGGTCCGCTTGTGAGGTACGTGTAAAACATAAATAAGCCTACCACAATTAGCTATTTACCCTACATGTGACTAAACCTCATTATCATTTAGTAGGATTGCCTGCTTTCCTTCTTCTTTCTTTTTTTCTACACATATGTACATATGTGCAACCACAATTAGCTATTTATTTGTTGTCATTATTATTCTTATACAGCGCTACCCCAGGTCAAGAAGATCTAACTCAAGTTGTCCGAAGAACAAAAGAAGGAATGAATAATCCGGAGCTGAGAGAAAAGAAAGTAAAGGAGGAATGGAAGAAAGAATAAAACAATGGAAAGAAGAAAGGACGGACAGAAGGCAGTGTTTATAAAGCATGAAGACAACCAGAAGCAGCATTTGGAAAAGGAAATAAATAAATTAAAGAAAGTTGGTTAGTTAGTTAGGTAGTGGTAGTAGGTAGTAGTAACCTTATTACTAGTAGTAGAAGTAGAAATAGTAGCAGCAGTAGTAGTAGTAACAGTAGTAGTAGTAGCAGCATAAAAAAGCAGAATCGTGAGAAATAAGAAAATTAAGTTGGTTGGTTAGTTAGTTGGTTAGTTACTTAGTAGTTAGTTAGTAGTGGTAGTAAAAGCGCATGAAAAAAAGAAGCAGAATCAGGAGAAAGAATAAAATAAAAGTTGGTTGGCTTATTGGTTAGTAGGCCTAGTGGTTGTAGTAGTAGTAGTAGTAGTAGTAGTAATAGTAGTAATAGTAGTAGTAGTAGTAGTAGTAGTAGTAGTAGTAGTAGTAGTAGTAGCAGTAGTAGTAGTAGAACCAGAAGAAGAACAACACAAAAAGAAGAAAGAACAAGAAAGACCTAGGGCAAGAACAACCAGAATAGCAAACTCAAACCCATAACAAAGCTACAATTATTTATTTCATGTACATTCTCTCATAAACTACGATGCGAGTACATAAAAGTCTCTGCGCTTTAGTGGTTAGGAATCAAATGAATCTTCTCTCATAATAATAATAATAATAATAATAATAATAATAATAATAATAATAATAATAATAATAATAATAACAATAATAATGATCTACTGCAACAACCACAAAAAACAAACTACCCCACTATCTTCAACACGGCAGAGACTATCAAGCTCGCCAAGGCGAAGGAGAAGAAAACAGACGAAGATGACCTAGTGCTCATCGCCCCGCCTGTGCCCCAAGTGCCGCAGTTCAAATCCACCAGAGCCAGGACTCGCATGGGAGCGCCGCTGCCGTCGTAGATGTTGAGTGCGCCCAGGACGATGGTGGTCCCTACAGGGGGAAGCAGGTCCACGTTGGCCACGTTCTCCAGCAGCAGAATGTTCTTACCCAACATCGTCTGCAAAGTAACACAACGTATAGAAGCATACACACTGACTAGCAGACACTTAGCCCATGAGCTCAACGTTAAAGAACAACAACAACAACAACAACAACAACAACAACAACAACAACAACAACAACAACAACAACAACAACAACAACAACAACATTCATATGATATCAATAGTGAAGTCATAATACAAATCGTAACTGGAATACTTTCTACACGTGCACAGCAAAGTCGCATGTTACACAAGGATCAGCATTACATTACATTACATGATTATTGCTTTAGGTCCAGCGGACTATTCCGAGCCAAATCAGGACCAGCAAGGATCAGCAAAATAAACTAAAATAAAATAGCATGAAATAACATACACGAAATAAAATCAAGTGACATCAGCGCCTTGAGTAGCATCTATATAGGTAACGGTGCTGTATAAGAACAAGCCAATTCATTTTATGACTTACTTTGTGCACGGCAAAGTCGTGTGTGGCGCCCGGATCTGGGGAAGGAGAGTCCCCACCAAGGGCGATAATCACTCTTTCCGTGGCCAGGAATTTGGCAGCCTGGACACTGAACCCTGCGCACCAGCCAAACGGAAATAAATAGGGCGATGATGATAATGGACAAGGAGAAGTTAGTTAGTTATTCATTGCTTACAGGGTCCAGGAGGAGGAAGACGGAGATGATGTTGTTGTTGTTGTTGTTGTTGTTGTTGTTGTTGTTGTTGTTGTTGTTGATGATGATTATGATGATGATAAAGGTAAAGATGGGGACGACGACGAAAAGTAGGAGAATGACGACGACGAAGACGACAATGATGATAATAAGGAGGACGAAGACGAGAAGAACGACGACGATGAGATTATGTTGATATTAATGAAGACGACGACGACGACGACGACGATGATGATGATGATGATGAGGAGGAGGAAGAGGAGGATAATAGGCTTAAAAAAAAGTATCTTCGAAGCGAAACATAGACCATCACAGCAAATCTACAACGAAGAATACAAAGCATGCAGATGAGGTGCTGCAGAAGACGTCTGGGCATTTCCTATACCCAGCACATCACCAGATCGTCACACAAGACTTTGGACAATTACAACAGGATGAGATGCTCACAGAGGTGAAGAAACGGAAACTCCTATAGCATCGGGTCTTGCAAAGACAATCCTGCAAGCCACGATGCAAGGAGGCAGAAGAAGAGGAAGATAGAAAAAGAGATGGTAGTACAACATTGGAGAATGGACTGGCTTGACACTGAGTGAATCCACGAGGGCTGCTAAGGAAAGAGAAAGATGAAGTACGATGGTTAGACGATCATATGTGGTGCCCCAACGACTTTCGAGCTACGGGATAGGATAGGATAGAAAGCAAAGAAGAAGACCGACCTGGGTAGTGATGGGTAGACATATTGTCGGGGGTCTGTGAGTTATAGACTCGCTTCTTGTCAGGGTAACGGCTGCCCCATCCAGACCTCATCAGCACCACGGCACCGTCAGGTATTTTACCGTACACACTCTCGAAGTCCTGGGAAGAATACAGGATGATTAGGGTCTTTATTCAGCCTGTTGAGTTGAATTGTTCATTGTCGTGCTCATCATCACAAACGTTGTCGCCGTTATCGCCATTGCCACCATCATCATCACAATCATCATTATCATCGTCGACGTCGTCATCGTCGATCTTGTAATTATTAATGTTACTTAATATAATCTTGTAATTATTAATATTACTACCATATTAGTAGTAGTAAAAGTTCCCAGTTTCCCAGAAGGTAGAATTTAAAATTCTACCTTCTGGGAAACGCCTCATGAGCCTTAAGACCCGCACTGTACGTTACCGATCCAGTTTTCTCCCCTCTGCTGTGGCCTTGATCAACTCAAACCTGACGCGCTGATGGCTCTGCTTGAGGCTCCTTCCTCTTCCTCTTGCTTGTTGTAATCGGCTCTACAGTGTGTAAGTGTGCGTGTGGTTGTGCATGTGTGGTTTGATGAAGCGGAAGGGGGGAGGGAGGATTACTTTATACTATGTTTAATTTTTTATTTGCATTTTTCTTTTTATTTGTTTTATTTTAGTGATCAAGTGCCTGTCATAATTCCTTGTAAGAGGTAATAAAGATTTGTTGAATTGAATTGAATAACCACTACCACCACCTATTCTATACCTATACCATAACTTCCCTCATATTTTCAGAGTGCACTGTTCATGGCCATGGTAATTAAATAGCCCTATCTGTTTTATTAGTTATCGTCAACACCACTTCCACCTTCCCCTCGTCGTAATTTTCATAATCGCCTTCATCTTCCTCCTCATCCTCATCATTATTACCATCATCATCAGTATCCTCACCATCACCATCATCATAATCGTCAGCTGACCTGAATGTCCTGCAGAGTGACGGCATAATCGACGTTGCCTTTGACCTTGTCTGTGACGTCAATCACCATCCCGGGACCCACCAGCCGGTGGGCAGGTACCTGGTGCATGCGCCAGTGACCCTCAAAGAAATGGGCCGGGGCGTCCATGTGCGTCCCTCTGTGCTCCCCCATAGAAAACTGGTTGAATTCAGCCCTGAAATAAAATAAAAAAAAACACAAAAAAACTATTTAAGAATGACAAATTGGCTGAACCGATTTTTAATCATTTTTTTGTTGTTTGCAGAGAGTTCCAGAAAGTGGTCGAACATTCCAAAACTTTTATCTGGCTTCTTTATGGATAAAGCCAAGGAAAATTAACACTTTTGAAAATGAGTGCTGATTTGGTTTTTTTTTCCAGCTATATGTTTTATGTGTGCGAGTGTCTGGAAATACATTTAATATGGCTTGCCATCTTGCTTCCCCTTTATTAGTTTGGTGAAGGGGCCTGTATTAACACAAATCTAAAGCAAGAAATTGGGTTAGAAATTTGTCAGCGGGCATGTACAACAATTCATTAACATAGTTCATTGGTTGTATAGAGGTAGGTAAATCTTGTTCTCGGAAAAGCGCCCCCACCCCCACCCCCCTCCGCCCCCGCCCCCAAAATAAAAATAAAAAAATAAAATAAAATAATTAAAATTATAATAATATTTACAAAAATAATTTTTAAACAATTCATAAGTGCTAGACCCTAACGGGTGCAGAGTTCACTCGCGAGCACTTCACTGGTTAATCTTGTTATGATGATGAATGTGATGATGATAATTTTAACAACAACAACAACAATAACAATAATAATAATAATAATAATAATAATAATAATAATAATAATAATAATAATAATAATAATAATAATAATAATAATAATAATAATAGTCATCATCATCATCATCAAATAAATAATGAAATTGTTATTATTATTGTTGTTGTTGTTGTTATTGGTATTATTATTGTTGTTATTATTATTATTGTTATAGATATTTATATAGACGTCATCGCGTTGCCATAACAACAATTTATGGATCTGAACGAGTGCAGAGTTCTCTTGTGTGTACTTCAGTTGATGAGTTGACGAAATCACTAAATGTGATGATGATGATGATGATGATGATGATGATGATGATGATGATGATGATGGTGGTGGTGGTAGTGGTGGTGATGAAAATGACTTTTATAATAATAATAATAATAATAATAATAATAATAATAATAATAATAATAATAATAATAATAATAGCACACATTTAAGGCAATTACCCCTTCACCCCCCTGCCCCCCCCCCCCCAAAAAAAAAAAGCACCCAATAATAATAACATTAAGAAACCCTGACCATTCAAGCCACAGAGTTCGTCCTTATCTACTGAGCTAACTACCGACAGTGATAAAGTACGATTAAACAAAACCATGTAAGACTGAATTCTGGCATATGTATAACACTTAAGCTCCGCCCACTTACTGCTTGCCAGTTTCATGACCTTTGAGTATCGGATGCTTGCCTATCTCTGAAGTATCTGTGACAGTGGGTTGCTGGGCTCTGCACAATGGAATGCTATTACCCCCTCGTCTTTCTTCCGCGGAGATCTGCTAGTTAGATCGCCCTATGACTAATCTTAATTGGTCCTGATTTGGCTCGGAAGAGTCCGCTGGACCTAAAGCAATAATCATGTAATGTAATGTAATGTAATGTAATGTAATGACTAATCTTAATACTTGTATATTTTCAGTCAGATCTGTGTGAGGATGGGGTTACAGAGATAGGGAGAAAAGTGTAAAAGATTCACTGACACACTAGCTCTCGCACGGTTAGGAATCATAGGTTGTCCAGCCACTTGTTAACAGTAAA
This sequence comes from Oncomelania hupensis, assembly GCA_036898135.1. Classification (NCBI taxonomy): domain Eukaryota; kingdom Metazoa; phylum Mollusca; class Gastropoda; order Littorinimorpha; family Pomatiopsidae; genus Oncomelania; species Oncomelania hupensis. The sequence goes on along the minus strand of JBAHVR010000235.1, from coordinate 14,343 downwards.
TATCACACATTTATTTCCTCTACTCTATACCCAAATATCTAAGCGCTGTGTTAAATGTCCAAGAAGTAATATAACTAGGATTAACTTAACAGTCCAAAATTCACTTCGAGTAGTTCGGAGAATTGTTAGATCTTTGACGGATCTGTTCTGCTACTGTTCGCGATACTTGCTACTGTGTCATCCCTGGGCTTTTTGGCCTAATGTTCTTTTTCCGGAAGAGTGGACTGCCGCACAGTCCCTATAAATCTGTGTCTCGTACACTTATTCTACGACACTTAACTGGAACGTCGAGGTGCGGTGCTGCTTTCTCCTTGTCTAGTTTGTTGACTACTGAGCTATCGGAGCTCAGTTCTCTCTGCTCAAGTGCAGGCCGCGTGTCCGGGTTGACTCTCAGTGAGGTCTATCTTCTGCTGCGGACCAAGCCTGCTCGTATGCAAAACATAAGACGATTTCTGCAATGCCTTGCTTACAAAGGGAGTCAGAGCGTCTCACTGTTGGCAGAAACAGCCCTCAGCGAGATCGCCTCCACTTATACAGATAAGAGACGAACAATCTTTTAAGTCCGTGGTTCACTGGAATCTCCAACATAATTCCTATATATATATAGGTAGACACCACAAACAAACACCTTACACACGCAGACAACCCAGACAGAATGACAGTTTCCCGCAGACGTGAAGCGATGATAACACAACAATTATATATACAACTTTCAAGCTATTTATTCATTCATACCACACACTCATACACATACAACATTTACACATGAAACGAGAAAAATGGTGATGGAACAATCAATGGGTCGATGAACAATGAAATGGAAATGTCAGATGAACGGGGGTTGCTGATCAACCACGTCTAACTAACGACTGTGCAACGCCAATGTCCGGGCACAGAGGGGGCAAGTGTCAAGAGGGGGGCAAACAAAGAACGAGCCGACCTGATAGTAGGGTGTCCCCGTTGATGTCTCCGAAAGGTAGCTGCCTCCTCGTTGTGGTTGTCGCTGGACTGTCGCTGTTAAGTCCGGCGTAGTGGTGTAGTCACTCCCTCCGCCGCCGACGATGACGATGATGATGATGATGACGCTGTTGTTGCGGCGGCCCTGCCGCCGTCGACGCCTCTCAGCCTGACTCCTCCTGTCGGCTACCTTGCAACGTCGAGGCTAGGTCCCGCAACAGACGTCACGATCACGCGGGAAAGATGGGGTTGTGGAGCGATGAGGATGTTCACAAACGTGGACGTGGACGAATGGGTGGTGATGGTGATGTGGGTCCAACGACCGGATGTCGTCGTCGTCGTCGCGCTGAAGAGTTCGACGAACTTCCGAGCGACGAACGAAGACTTTCGAACCTGCAACATGCTTGCCGTATTGTTAATGTCAAGTCCACCCGATTCTGTCCCCCTCCCTCCTCACACTCTCCCCCCTTACTACACTAACTAATTCCTGTATCTTGAGGAAGCGCCACTGATGTCCATTTCACTTCCCTTGACTACTTTTACTGTCTCTTGTAATCAAACACATAATTCAAAAACTAAATGACATTATGAATGCATGAAATGAACAATGCTGCAAATGAATACATGAAATCATCAACACATTACCCATCTTGAGCAACCGCAACCTCAACAACAGCAACCACTTCCATCCTACCTTCATCACACTTCACCCCCATTCTCCTCCCTCATTCTCCCTCCTTCAGTCGCACCCTTCCTCTCCTCAGTGCAACCATACTTCCCCCAGCCTCACGCACAGCTATCGTTCAACACCCCAAACAGCCGGCCATCGGTCAATAGCACAGTAAAGGAAAATCACCATCACACTTACCCAACGGCTCGATTGTAAAAGCACCTGTAGCTAGCCACTTCCCACTGCTTGCCTACACAGTACTCCAAAGTAAGGTAATCCAGTGTATAGTAGTTTCCGTTAGTGGACAATACCTCGACACTAACCTACCACAAACTCACAAACTTAGTTATTTGCTCACACTTTTCTTCGAGCTTGCTACTACCACAGTAACATTTCCAACTAGGCTTTTCCTAGAACCAATTATTATTTACGTTAATAATCGTTCCAACCTTACTTCCCAGAACCAAATACCCAGAGAACTAAGACCGCACGTCTCTCCATGTCTCTGCCAAAACCTGTTCTGACTAACAGTGAACACTTTCCCAAAACTGGCTGGCCAAACTATGCTGTTCAAAAATCACGCTTTCCACGTATAACCATACATTCGACACCGCGCAGTTACTACCCCAACTCATTAACTCTCCACCCACACTTACTACTCGGTTTCAACACAGGCTGCCCTGTGACACACCCCCCTCCCAAGACGAAACTACGGAGAGTTCAAAACTTAATCTTCCACAGGGTCAGATCTGCTGAGGAAATCCGCCTCTATGTTGTCTCTTCCTGGAATCGGTCGAACTGTGAAGACATAGGCCTGCAACTGCATAGCCCATCGGGTGAGTCTGGCACTGTTGAAGTGCGTTCGTCCTCCAGATGAATTCCTCCTCCAATACTGGTAGCCCTACCACTGGCTCACTCGCCTCCCTCCTGTTGACCTCTGCCTTCTTCCTTACTCGCACGATCGGTGCTCTGTACGGCGATGTACACGACTCGGTAACCCCCAACTCCAGCATCGATTCCACTTCACCCTTGACGACTTCCATCTGTGAAAATGGTAGCGGATGCTGTCGGTTACGTTCAGGGCTGTCGTCGGTCGACATCACCTCGCACTCGTCCAGCGGCGGTGCTCTCCCATGTAGTGCAGACAGCTCCATGTCCATCTGTACGTCTACTGGCCCTTCGCCCGCTCGTAGCGGTATCAGTGGTACGGTGCCCTGATAGCTGATATCTGTGGTTCCCTCTGTCTCAGTTTGGTCCAACACGACGGCCTCCGTCGGTTCTGGTTCTGCTCGGCGTTCCTCATAGCGCTTCCGCACAATCGTGTGGTACGGCTTCCTGTTCCTGCCGACTCTCTGCACACGCGCTTTCCTGATGCGCCCCTTGGGTGTCGTTCGTTGACATGCGTCGCATGAAGTACAGTACTTCCGGACATCGCGGCACATCCCTGGCCAGTAGTACTTGGTCCACACCTGATCTAGGGTCCCCTTGGCTCCTCGGTGTTCAGCCATAGGCGTGTCGTGTCCCATGCGTAGCACCTCCGACTGAAGCTTGGTTGGTACCACCAACTGACTGCGGTTCACCTTGTCCTGTCCTGTGTACTCGCGGTACAAAAGGCCCCGCTTCCAGACAAATGCCACTTGCCCCTTGCCACGTTGCTCCTTTCCTGCCTTCCGGTCCGCTAGCTGTCGCACCTTTGCAAGTTCGTTGTCTTCCAACTGTAGTTGACGAATCTCCTTCGGCGTCGCGACGATGTTCATACTCGGTCCGACCACCACTGGTTCCGTAGCGACTTGCTCCTTGGCTGGCTGCGCTCGCGTCTGCACAGCGCAACACTCAGCACTCCCCTCGGCAAACACTGGCAGTGCTGTATCATGTTGCTGCTCCGTCTTCGCCCAGTTGCCGATCACCACTGGGTAGATCAAGTCCGGCACCACCACTACCTCCACTCTCCCGGTGTAGAACGGTGACTCCAGCTGTACCCATGCTGTCGGCAGTGACTTGGATAGCTGGCGAATGGCGAATCCTACGCGCCGCGTGCGTCCTGTGTAGACAAGGTTGGCAACCTCTCCCTTCCGCAGGCAAATCAAGTCGGCCCCCGTGTCCCTCACGGCCGTCAGCGGAACACCTTCCACTACCACTTGGCTCTGGAACCGAGGATCTCCCTCCTTGCCTGCCTCCTTCAAGATGCGCAACGCTGCTCCACTCCGCTCGCTGCGTTTCGGACAATCTCGCTTCACGTGCCCTTTCTGTCCGCAAGTGTAGCACACCCGCTTGTCAGGCGAGTTGGGTCGTGGTCCCGCTGGCTGGCGACCCTCGCTCTTGTCCCTGGGTGTAAAGGGTTGACGGGGTGGGAAACGTAGGTTGGTTCCCGCCCTGGCGTCGACGTACTGCTGTGCTAACGTCGCGGCCTCCTCCACCGTCGCTGGGTTGCGCTCGCGCACGAACGTGACCAGTTCTGGTGTCAAACCGTTGACCATCTGCTCCATCAACACCAGGTCCAGTAAGTCCGCATACGTGGCCTTCTTGTTCGCTAGTCCCATCCAGCGCTCCAGGAACAACTCTGACTTCCGCAGATACTGTTTGAAAGTCTCTGGTGGCTCCCTTCTTAGCTGGCGAAACTTCTTGCGATACGTCTCGGCCGTCAGGTTGAAACGCACCAACAACGCTGCCTTCAGGATCTCGTAGTCGGCAGAGTCGTCCTCGTTCAAGCCAACGTAAACTTCCCTCGCCTTCCCCTTCAGCAAGGTCCCCAAGCGAATAGCCCACGTGTCCTTCTTCCAGTCTTGAGCCTTGGCGAACCGCTCGAACTGGCACAAGTAGGTTTCTAGGTCGTCCTTATCCTCGAAGAACGGTAACCTGAGCTTGACCGTCTCGAACTCGGGTTGACGATCCCTGCGGTTCCCGGCGCCTTGCCCCGTCAGCTGCGCCATCGCTAGTTCGTGTTCCATCTCTTTCTCCCTCAGCGCTATCTCTCTCTCCCTCTCTCTCTCTCTCCGGTCTGCGTCTCTTTCGCTAGCCCTCAACTCGGCGTCTTCCCGGGCCGCCCTAGCCGCTTGGTCCATCGCGTAGTCTAACGCTGCCTGGCCCTTCAGTCCTTCGCGCTTGGCGAGCCTCAAGATCCTCTCCATCGGCGTCTCATCTGCGAACGGTCCTGTCCTCGGCGTCGGTGCCGCCTCAACCTTGTAGACTGAACGGTAGGGATTGGTCTCAAACCTCTTCAGCCTCGTTGCGTCGCTCAGACGATCCTGGTCTCCGTAGAAGTCGGTGCTTGCTGACATCCCGCCAGTCGCGCCAAATCCCGTCACAAAAGGATCACTCCCTGTGCCTCTGGCCTCGAACGTCGTCAACTCCTCGTCCACTGACCCACGACGCGATGACCTGACCGGCGATCTCCGTCGCTCGTCCGCAGAAGGTAGATCGGTGACTCCCGTATCAGCTGCTGCCGCCGTGCGCTCGTCCATCGTGACACCCACGCGAGAACGCGTACGAGCCGCGATCGGTGACACTCCTTCAGTCACCTCGATCGATGCCATCCTGCTTACGGAAAGCAACAACAACCAACAACAACAAGTCAACAGTCCTACAACCCTACCTAACCTAGCCTAGCCTTAGATACTAACCTACCTATCTAAGCTATCTTCCTTACCTATCACCCACCTCCTCCCACTCAAACAGTGGAAACTGGCCTGCAAGGTAGCGAACCGGTTGGAGAGTGCAATGGCCCCCTCCCTCACGTGTGGTCGAACCTAGGCCGGCTGTGAGCCTCCGCTGAACAGCGACCTGACTCCCTCCAACCACCCGCTGGGGTGCACACTCTCACCGAGTCACGCCTCACACACTCGGACACCACAAGACAATCACAAGACAACTTCACGTCTGGGCACACTCACACCTACCCTGCATCTCCACCAAATGTCACCGCCACGACTCCCCCTGGGTAGACACCACAAACAAACACCTTACACACGCAGACAACCCAGACAGAATGACAGTTTCCCGCAGACGTGAAGCGATGATAACACAACAATTATATATACAACTTTCAAGCTATTTATTCATTCATACCACACACTCATACACATACAACATTTACACATGAAACGAGAAAAATGGTGATGGAACAATCAATGGGTCGATGAACAATGAAATGGAAATGTCAGATGAACGGGGGTTGCTGATCAACCACGTCTAACTAACGACTGTGCAACGCCAATGTCCGGGCACAGAGGGGGCAAGTGTCAAGAGGGGGACAAACAAAGAACGAGCCGACCTGATAGTAGGGTGTCCCCGTTGATGTCTCCGAAAGGTAGCTGCCTCCTCGTTGTGGTTGTCGCTGGACTGTCGCTGTTAAGTCCGGCGTAGTGGTGTAGTCACTCCCTCCGCCGCCGACGATGACGATGATGATGATGATGACGCTGTTGTTGCGGCGGCCCTGCCGCCGTCGACGCCTCTCAGCCTGACTCCTCCTGTCGGCTACCTTGCAACGTCGAGGCTAGGTCCCGCAACAGACGTCACGATCACGCGGGAAAGATGGGGTTGTGGAGCGATGAGGATGTTCACAAACGTGGACGTGGACGAATGGGTGGTGATGGTGATGTGGGTCCAACGACCGGATGTCGTCGTCGTCGTCGCGCTGAAGAGTTCGACGAACTTCCGAGCGACGAACGAAGACTTTCGAACCTGCAACATGCTTGCCGTATTGTTAATGTCAAGTCCACCCGATTCTGTCCCCCTCCCTCCTCACACTCTCCCCCCTTACTACACTAACTAATTCCTGTATCTTGAGGAAGCGCCACTGCTGTCCATTTCACTTCCCTTGACTACTTTTACTGTCTCTTGTAATCAAACACATAATTCAAAAACTAAATGACATTATGAATGCATGAAATGAACAATGCTGCAAATGAATACATGAAATCATCAACACATTACCCATCTTGAGCAACCGCAACCTCAACAACAGCAACCACTTCCATCCTACCTTCATCACACTTCACCCCCATTCTCCTCCCTCATTCTCCCTCCTTCAGTCGCACCCTTCCTCTCCTCAGTGCAACCATACTTCCCCCAGCCTCACGCACAGCTATCGTTCAACACCCCAAACAGCCGGCCATCGGTCAATAGCACAGTAAAGGAAAATCACCATCACACTTACCCAACGGCTCGATTGTAAAAGCACCTGTAGCTAGCCACTTCCCACTGCTTGCCTACACAGTACTCCAAAGTAAGGTAATCCAGTGTATAGTAGTTTCCGTTAGTGGACAATACCTCGACACTAACCTACCACAAACTCACAAACTTAGTTATTTGCTCACACTTTTCTTCGAGCTTGCTACTACCACAGTAACATTTCCAACTAGGCTTTTCCTAGAACCAATTATTATTTACGTTAATAATCGTTCCAACCTTACTTCCCAGAACCAAATACCCAGAGAACTAAGACCGCACGTCTCTCCGTGTCTCTGCCAAAACCTGTTCTGACTAACAGTGAACACTTTCCCAAAACTGGCTGGCCAAACTATGCTGTTCAAAAATCACGCTTTCCACGTATAACCATACATTCGACACCGCGCAGTTACTACCCCAACTCATTAACTCTCCACCCACACTTACTACTCGGTTTCAACACAGGCTGCCCTGTGACACAATATATATATATATATATATATATATATATATATATATATATATATATATATATATATATATATATATATATATATATATATACATCACAGTTTTAAAAAAACACAGGGAGAAGTAATTAATAATATACACCTTCTCCGGTACAGACACTGGTCTGCAATAATACCAATATGAGACACAACAGTTGGTCAGTAGGGGCTACCTCTTGGTGTCGAAAAACGGTCGCGTGGGTCAGCCACATGGTCAAGCAAAGTTTTACCAACATTCACAGTTATACAACATGGCAAGACCTCACAAGCATAATCCAATAGTAATATCAATAAATCGCGGTGAAACAAAAGATCGATCATTTACCTTTTTGACAATGTCAGGCTACGGCTATACTGGGATGAAGGGATTTCATCCGTCACCTGCGTAGTCTTCTGAGAGAGAACTTTCAGAGCATCCGTCCCTCTCGGGTGCAGTCTAAACAAAGACTGACCTGTGTGGCAAGCTATATCATATAAGCCTTAGCGCCCTCACGTGGGCTGAAGCCGGGTACCTGCGCAGTTGCCTGGTAGACGCCGCTGATTCACTCACGTCATCACGAAATGCCTGTGCTAAGCCCTAGATATAGGTCAGCTGGATTATGTGACGGTATACCTAGCGAAAATTTTCCCAACACATACTTAGAACAAACCTAACTTTTGTCGTCTGCTAGGTATCGAATTTAAGTTACAAAGGCCAAAGAAGGATGAACTTTTAGAGGCGTGAAGCCTTACTGCAGTGTCCAAACTAGCCTCTTGTGACAGTATCTAGCAGCAACTGCTTCTTAATCTGGTCAGTGAAGGGTAAGGCGGGCAGGGGAAGGGAAGGAGAAGAGGGGGGGGGGAGGGAAAAGTAGCTTATATAGCTCGGGAACTAAAAAATTCTTACATCTATACTCACCAGCCGTCGACTAATTTCAGATAACCGCGCTGGACAACGGAGAAATTGTAGGGAGGATGTACTGGCCCACCACCGTCCTCACCCACCTTCAGCATGTACGTCAGATCGATGACCCGAAGTCCGAGACTAGATGACGTGATCGCCAAAAACGTCACCGCCGCGAGAAAATCTGGCTTGGCCATTGGCCTCTGTTCCTGCAGATCACAAGCGAGTCGCTGAACAATGGTTTCTGTTTTTGGTATATTGGTAAAACGGGGGCTCGATAAATTAGAGTATAGCCTAAGCTTCCCCTGCGTGGGATGCTTATTGTAAAGTGACCGACTGGTGGAGTGCCTTCAGTGTTACCACTGGGGTTGTTTCAGCAGATCTGTTATGCGGATCAGGAGTGAGTCCTCTCTTAGCCAAGTTGTGATCTTGATTTTGTGGTCCTGATTCGACTTGGCGAGCTAAGGCATTTGAATTCACTTGTTGCATGTTGATCTTAGTAAAGTTGTTACATGTTATAATCAAATCGTGAAAGAGTACGTTACATCGTCATGAAAAAGTGCCTTGTTGTAGTGAAATTACACAGCTACACACGTTTATAAATTAGAACCGGGCCGTGATAAAAATGGCGCCACTACCTCCGACCCAATGCATAAGTTGTAAAACGTAAACAAAATGTGGCCATTAAACTCATAAGGTCAAAAAATTTCATAACCCAATTCATAAGCCGTAAAACCTAAGCCAAATTTAACCATTACTTTATGTATTTTTGCACAAAAAAACACCTCAAACATGCGCTATCCTTGTGAAATTTTAGGTTAACCAGTACGCAATGAAGAATTCATAAGCTTAACACACATGTGGCAAGTAGGAAAGGGTGGACAATATGTATTATAAAATAATTAGAGTTTGGGGTTTAATTTCTCCTTGGCCCTTGTTCTGTGTGGTTCTTTTCATCAGGACAGAGGAAGATAGACAACGCTGGTTAAACGATAATCTGTGGTGCCCCAACGACTTTCGAGTTACGGGATAGAATAGGAAAAAAATGCCCTTGCTCTGCTTAGCTATTTGCAGATCACTACCAGGATAAGTAACTTTTACGTGGTATCGGCCCCGGCAAAACAACAGGGTAATCAGTGAGTAATTGGCTCTCCATCATCACTGTCGCACTCAGCTCGCTGTTGTGGATTCACTTCTAGGTTAATAGTCCAAAGGTCTTTAACTTTTTTTGTTGTTGTTGTATCAATTTTTATTCATCAGATGAACATAAGTTATACTGACAGGTCTTTAACATACTCTCTGTCTCTGTCTCTCTCTCTCTCTCCCTCTCTCTCGCGCTATGTGCTGCGGATCACTTAATGACAGTCATAAAACATCGGGGATAAGCTTACATAATGTTTCGCTTCCTGGAGTCATGTTACACATGATGGATGTTTACAGAGGACTTCGCAGCACCGTTTTTATCCACAGTTCATATCATCTTATTATTTTCATTAGTTCCCGAGTGATAGCTGGTGAACTATTGTGTTAGTGTTAGTGTTATTGTCTAGTTTATACATACAGCGCAAAGTTTGGCACGTACCGGCGGTACATTGCGCGGCAAACAAGTCGTTAGTGTACTAATTACACAGGCGCTCGAGTCTCACTGAATAGTGTCCCTATAGCTATGTCTGTTACTGAGAATGATAAGTAATACAGACAGCACTCCCACTCCGTTCACATCTCCATACGGCGCCTGTAGGGTGTTAGTTCCATTTAGCCTTGCGGTTCACAGACTGCAGCACCACCAACATTAAACAGACCTTTAACCTTGACTTTTCTGCCCTCGCATCAATGTTTCCCGCCATGCCTCACCCGTCCATGTTACTGACAGACCGACAAAGACACAGCACACAAGATCTCGAGCTCGAATACATATTAGTCTACCCTCAAGTTCCCTTCATACCATTTATATCTATAAACGGAGGTTTGAGATTACTCTACCCCATATTCTGACTGTTGTTGTTGTTGTTGTTGTTGTTGTTGTTGCATCAAGTTTTATTCATCAGATTAACATAAGTTGTACTGATGTAACATAAACAATTTACAAAATCTACCATGCGCACATCATAAATATTTTCCAAATTAATTAATTAATTAATCAAACTATATAAATCATCATACTACTGTCATCCACATACACTTTTAACAACATACATTCCCTTGTAACAATTAGTTGACATTAAGAAACACACAAAAGAAAAAAAAAACAGAAAAAAAACCTTTCAACTTCACCTGTTTGAAGAAGGAAGTACTTATAAATGTCATTTTGCGTCTTACAGAAAGTTGAAGTTAGGCCTCCCGGCCATTACCACCTCCCACACTCCCCATAAAGAAACTAAAAGAAAAATGACCAAAGAATCTATCAAAATTAAAACAAATTCATAAATAATTCCCCCCACCCTCCTTCCCTTCCATACAAAAATAAATAAATAATGAAATAACTCATATCTATTGAAACTAACAATGCTTAATTAAATAAATTAGGTACAAAGAATAAAAAGACAATTGCTAGACTAATTGTTAGAAGTTATTGAGAAGAAATTGAATAATTCATGACTTCTAAGTAAATCTATGAGCATTACGCTCAATGACCAATCAGAACGTTCTTCTGGATATACAATACTTGAGATTGACATAGGTAGCTTTAATTTATTTAATCTAATGAGTAATGGCTGAAAATGGTTATAATTTTGTTGACATTCAAATATTAAGTGATTTACATTTAAAAAGATACCACAATTACAAAGAACTGGAGGATTTATTAAACGAGCACGCCAAGCATTTAGCCTTATTCTGTGAAATAAACTGTTAATATGAAAAGATTTTGAAATAGATATAACATTATTTGATACTGGTGAATTATCCAAGTAATGGGTTTCAATGACCTCTTGCTTGTTTTTCTCATTCCATTGATTTCAAGCACATCGTTTTATTTGATTATTAATTTCATTTGTTGTCAGGTTGAAAAATAATTTAATGGATTTGTCCGAAGATGCAGCACTCTTTGCTAAAAGGTCAACAATGACATTTCCTAATGTATTTAAATAACTAGGTATCCAAATTATTGAAATATCCGATGCCCTGGTAATGATTTGATGATATCAAACTATATAAATCATATATCAGGCCTGTGATCTTGATTTTGTGATTTTGATTTTGTGGTCCTGATTCGACTTGGCGAGCTAAGGCAGTTGAATTCACGTGTTGCATGTTGATCTTAGTAAAGTTGTTACATGCTATAATCAAATCGTGAAAGAGTACATTACATCGTCATGAAAACGTGCCTGTGTAAAAAAATGTCATGTCATGAAATCGAACGCCTGTGTAAAACTACATAAATTTGATGATATCAAACTATATAAAGCAAAATGACATTTATAAGTACTTCCTTCTTCAAAATTAACAAAAGAAATGATAATTGATTTTAGGAAGGGAAACAAGTTTGATTTTAATCCTATCTTTATCAAAGGAGAAGAAGTAGAGAGAGTGCATGCATATAAGTATTTAGGTGTGGTTATCGATGATAGATTCACTTGGAACGATAACACAAAATACATTTACAAGCGACTGCAAAGTAGAATGTTTTGTTTAAGAAAACTGAGATCCTTTAATGTAAAACAGGAAATTTTACAAATGTTTTATACAGCTGTAATAGGAAGCATCATTTCTTTTGGAATCTCATGTTGGGGAGGAAACGTATCACAAACAGAAAAACGAAGATTGGACAAACAGATAAAAAGGGCTAGTGGGGTGGTTGGGAGGGAACAGGATGACATAGCGACGATACATAGCAGACAAGTGACAAAAAAGCTGACTGCAATTTTGGCTGACAGTAACCATCCACTTTTCTTGGAATTTGACTCTCGACGGATAGACAGGAGTGGACGTTTTAGGGCACCAGCGGGAACATCAAATAGGTACAGGAACTCATTCATACCACTTGCCATTCAAGCACATAACAAACAAGTCGGTAGGTCTTACTAAACATACTCTACAACTCTCATGCAGCTTAGTTAGTTTAATTTTTTTTTAAACTACTGTTTTTGTATAAATAGTTTATATGTTTACACACTAATAAGTTTTAAATTCTCATATTTATCTGTTCTTACGTTAATCCGTTTTACTGCTTAATTGAAATATCTGCATTATGAAAATATGTCCATGTGTTTGAAGATCATTAATAATGTATAAATATTTATGTGTGTGTAAAAGAAGAATGAATGGACATGTTTAATTGACAGAAAATGTAATTTCCATGCTTTTGGATTAATAAAGTAATATCTTATCTTATCTTATCTTATATAGAATCTTTATTTTTGTTAACAGTTCCTGTCTCTCTTTACTAAACCAAGATGACAAAGCCGATAATGCTGATTTTGAATCAGAAAATATTGTAATTTTTAAAGGAATACTAGACAAAAAAGTTATGAAAGTTAGACTCATTAATATTGCAATTAGTTCAGCTGTAAAAATACTACCTTTTTGTAAAAAAAATATTGTCGGGATATTTTAAAATCGGGAATTTAAAATGCTGCTCCAATATTTCCGTTTTCTAAAACTGATCCATCAGTATATATTTGCAACGAATTTTGAGAATACAAATGAATATACTCTTGTGCAATTGTTGCCAATAATAAAGGATTTTCTTTTTTTTAGAAATATCTCCATAATCCAAAATTATGTCCTGAGCTAAAAGAATCCGAGGCGGATATGGTCTGCATGGAATAACACATGGTGACGTTGTATCAATTGGTGTGGAGTCTGTTATTGGAAATATATATTCATTAATTGACATAAAAACACTTTTATGTTAAAATCCTTTGTTAATTTCAATATTTTCACCTAGCTCAATTGTTGTAGAATTTACAATTGATCCTGCCCTTGTAACATATTGTGCAGTTTGTAACCTGTTTTGGTCAAGAAATGGTAGTAACCCTGTTTCTTTATATGTTTTTAACGTTGAAGACCACTGGGGTATGCCAAGAGCTATTTTTAAATACATGGAATCAATGCTAGTCAACCTATTTAAAGCTGATTTTGATGCTGTAAAATAGACTTCTTTTCCATAACTTCATATAGAGCTAATAATACGATCCTAATTAATCCTATCCTATCCTGTAACTCGATTAAAAAAATTAAAAGAAAGAAAGTAAGAAAGAAACAAAATAAAGTAAAGAAAGGAAGACAGAATTTGGTAAATAAATACATACATAAACAAATAAATAAATACATAAATAAGTAGATGAGTAAATAAATCCTTAAATAAACAAATAAATACAGCGCTTATGCTAAAAGAGGAATACAACTTAGTACCTTGAAATCGTTGTGATGCTTTAAAACGGCTTGATGACAGGAGATAAACTCTGGCCTTCCGAGAAAACTCTTGCAGTGGGTAAAGATGTTCACTAGTAAGAAGGTTTATTACAAAGTACAAGTGAACCCAAAACACGCCCAAGCTTTTGGAGAAACTCGGCACTAGCTGCTTGAATCAAGTCAGCAGCACAGGCAAAGGCATGATCACCGATATACCACGTTACATTGGAGAGAGAGCGGGGAGGAGGAGTATAGATAAATTTACGTTCCCGGACACAGAGCGTTTAGGGGAGGAAGCTGGAATCTGCCTACATTTTTGGCTCATTTTCCCGCCGTAATTTTCAGACACGCGATGCGTAAACCCTAGGTTCTCGAGGCTGAAGAAGACCACTCACATCTAAGCATCTGCAGGTCGTAAGGGTAGCGTGTTTTTAATTTTGAGGAGATTTTGCTCACCAGATTTTGGCTTTTTGGGTGCAATGATGAGAAACATTTTCTTGCTGAACTTTTTTAAGAAAAAGGGCTATTTAGTTGTTGTTGTTTTGTTTGTTTTTTATTATGGGTGGTTCGATCCCCTTGAAACTAATAACAACCTTGGAATGTACGGTAAAATAAAACGTTGTTATTGGAAGAGAGGAATATCGTGACTTTTTTTTTTTTTTTAAAGAACCAAATCATATTGCAGTGTACTGGCCCAGTTCAGAAAGTTCGTTTTTCAAATTAATGAATACAGCTTTCGATTTTCTAAAAATTCAAAAATTTATAAAGTGTCTCTTTTGTGATAACGAAGAGACAAAAATACA